>CM017559.1:6428344-6530844 GCA_007844125.1 Sinonovacula constricta
TGTTTATACGTACCAATAATGTTAAAGGTCATATGATTTTCTTTTTGCTTGAAACACGTTTTAACCGTGTCTTATCATCTCAGATAAAATAGGTTCTTAGATTTTTCAAGAAAAACAATATACTATAAAGTTGTATATATTTTTCCACATTGTATACTATGTATTTTGTATGTTGTACAGACTTAAAAACTACTCAATTTGTTCCGAGTTCACCAAGCGTACTTGCTAAGTAAATAGTGTATTTTTTTCATATGATCGACCTATGACGCAATCTCCATGAAATATCAAAGAAGTACAAAAAGGTCAACAACAAGCAGTCTGGTGCGCCGTAAGCCTTGCGGATATCTATAAAATCCGCAGATAAGCTGGCAATCTTAATTCACCAATTGAATGTAAAGTTCTTCATTGGAAATAGATAAATAACCATATGCATCGGGTGTTGATTTTTTTTTTATATTATCTAACCACTGCCTGAAGCATGCCTTTATCTGTGAATGATTTCAAGTGGAAAGTATAAATATTGTCTACAGATAGTGTAACACGTAGTGCGAATATTAACCACATTCTCTGTAATCGCCGAAGTAAAAGGCGGCACGTAGCATTTTCTGCTCACGTAACCAGTCCTGTCAAGATTAAAGTTAGACATTTTGATCTTATTATTAGTCATCTGTAAATATTGACACGTTTGTGTCATTCCTTTGTCGACAAATGTTTCTTAGTCAATAATTGCTGGCTATGTCTTACTTTGTATGAGCTTGTCTTAGTGTCTCTTTGTGCTCCCATTTTGGTACTTACTGTGTATATTTGTAACTGTTGTTATGTGCTAGAATAAATTTAAATATATATTGAATTTAACATAAGACGGTGCCTCATAATCTTATTGCCAAAAGGTGATATAATCATTTATTAATATAATCACATCCTTTTAACACAAGATAAGGAAGATATTTAGGTTAAGTTAATTCTTATCTTTTTTAAAGATGTAAAACTTATCTAAGATTAACGATGTAAAAGTGTTAGTTCTGGTGAATCATCTGGCCTTTTAGAAAGTAAAAACAGAGCTTAAAATCAGGTTAATATAAAGGTGAGAATTAAAAATTAAGTCTCCTTTTTCCGGTATATCCAAACCACGGTCTTGTTTTAAACATTAGCTGCAGAAAAATTATCAAATTTCTTTTGTTATATTACTTTTTACAACGTTTTTCAAAACAAATTGTACCAAATGTTTATTTTCTGGTCTAAACCTGTGTTACAATAGGCATATAGCCCTATCTTAATAATAAGTTAAAAGGTAGAAATAGCAATTAGATGCAGTTTTCTCGTTGCATGCATGTATCCGCGTGCTTTATTTTATTTACATTTTTTTTGTTGTTATTTGTAAAATTGCGCTGCACCAACCATGTTTAGAAACCCATCAGGAAGTGGGAGTTTGAGCTCTGTAAACCCGGTTTAAGCACCCCAGTCGGTACATATTGATGGATGATCGTTCCGGTTACTGTCGTGTTTGCTCTTTTTGTTAAATGAATCGTCACAGATTTGCTCGTACTTTTATTATTAGCTTGCATATGAATGCCTGTGCCTAATTAAATTTGGGTGTATGTTACAGTGCTTATAGGACGTTGTCATATATATATTAAGAAGCATTAAGAAGCACAATCGGTCATTTTGTCGACTGACCGTTCAAATGAGTAACTGTTTGTTTTTTTCTTTATGTGTATAATGTCCCTAGTATAGTGTTTTTTTTTGTCATTTATATACTACTAGTAACTGTTGCTTGGCTAGCAGTTGATCAAATTTGGGATCATTCTCAACGAACATTTGCATTTTCCTAACCAAGAGTAAATAAATACAAACTATCCATCAGTTTGTGAAAATGAGGAAATACGACAAAGTCATGAGCAGGTATGGTTGTCGTCTGCAGACTCAAATTGTTGTTGCAGATTCTGTCTCTTTGTCAGATGTTTATACAGCGATTAATGCATGGACCTTCCTAACAGCAATGTAATCAGTCCAGACGACGAGAAAAAAATTGTCTCAGAACAATATCTATAAACTAAACAAGTTTCTAATTCATTATAAAATAAACAAGATTAAATGTGTGGATGTTTGCAATATAATGCACGAATCCCCAGAAGACATAGGATGTTTTGCATTGTAGTTTTGTCTGGGCAAAATCGTGTTGTTTTCCAAACAATTTATAGTTTCACGATAGAATATATGTCGATTAATTATATCATGACACTTTTTCCAAGTTAACTTTAAAAAGTGATTTACACCTAATTGCCTCTTAAGTTGATTCAAGTTATAAACGGTTAAATAAATAATGTTAAATTAATTGTAATGCACATTCATGACGTTTTTAACAAATAGAATAACTGATTTTACAGATAGTAGTGTACTTTTATCAATGCAGATTCCTTTGTTTAGTATTTTTTGTTTCTTGTACAAAAAGTTTTATTGTGAGTGTGATTGTGCTAAACAAATTATCACCTAAAATGAATCTGGTACGAACACACTATACCGAAGAACTTACCTTAACTCTAACAGTGTCAGCAAAGTCGTTATTAAGGGGTTGTTTTATAAATATCGGTTACAGACCATGTGTTAGCAGTTATTTTGTATTAATGAGCAAAATAGGATGGCAGACAATTATGAAAAATAATGCAGCCATGTTATTATAGATACATGTTTGTGCCTTAAAATTTAGTACATAACATTATAGAAGTATACATGTATGTGTTTGCGCATAATTAAAACATAACTAGAATATACTGCTTTACAATATGGTCGGACGATCCATTGTTCAAGAACGACACATGGTTATTCCCATAGTTGGTACATCTATCACAATTGCTTTTATGTAAATTCAGTTTACACAGATTTTAATGCTCCAACAGCTTACTGCGATCTGTTGACCCGTTAACATAATTAGTACTCACGAAAAATGTAAGCAACATAAATTCACTTATATTACTCAACAACATATGGGTGTTTTTAGGATCTTATAGAAACAATACATACCCGGATGTTAACCTATAAATATGTACGACGAGGTCAATCGGAACACCTCTGATAATTCACGAATCATCTCTCGGATGTATGTAGGTAGTCGGATTACCTCGGCCATTTCCCTAAATGGGACTTCTTTTGTGACAGACGTCAAAACAAAGATGGCAGTTCGAAAGACTTCTCACTATAGTACGATGCCTGTAAATCTCCACTTTGTGGCTGCTTCAAATTTAAATCATTCGAGTTTAATTTACCCGGCACAGCAAAGACACAGCTGTCAAACGACTCGAATGTTTATGTTTTGTGCGAACTACATTATAGGCATATTATTCTTCCGACTTCCGGCGAACAAAACGATCGTGATTTCATTAAGTATTATTGCACCAGATACATCCGAGGGATGATTGTCCCGAGGACGGAATTACCCGAGGAGTTCCGATTGGGATGGATCCCGTGGGGTGAAGAGTCTGATGACTACCGAAGGGTCCCTTACTGCTGTTATATATCTATTATTTACTGCGATAATGTTGAACGGATCTTGATTCACACATTCCAACACCAAACTTTTCTGGATCCGCCCCTGTGTACGACCACTGGCCTACGAATATCAGAGTTCTATTAACATTGTTCCAGCACCATCTGCATAAAAAAATATCCACGGATGTAAAGACTGGCTACTCTGCAATAAATGCCGATTTAAAAGCAATACTTTTAGAAAAGTGTTTGTCGTGCTTTCATGACTGCAAGACGTTGATTTTTTTCTGCTTGTTCTTCTTTAATTTGGAAACATTCGCAGGATATCTTTATTCATTAGTTTGGTTAGGACAGAACAACACCTCTAGGGAAAGCATAATAATGGTATGTGGATAGTGTAGGATGAAGTGTTACTATAAACCTTCTGCTTTGTAGTCATCGCCAGCACTTAAAACACTATGTACGTTAACAGCAAAAGCAGCTGCAAGTATCGACTGAAATTTCTTTAAACAGTCGTCTGTGGCGGAAACATTTTAGTCTAACGTCTATGGTTTGCATATTCCTGAGCTACTAGTTTCGACGCCCTTCACAATTCAATTCACTTACTAAGGAGGAGATGAATAAAAGATTGAACATTTAATTTAATCTCATTTGATTTATTACTCTTATAAATAAAAGTCTAGTTAGTTTTGCAATTTTACTTGGCGGTCTGCAACAGGCATATAGGCCTGTATTCACCAATCATCTTTCAGCCTAAGTCATAACATAATCCCAAGTCACAATGTTCATGGCAATAAAATAAGCTTGTTTATGAAGTTTCAATGTGATTTTAAAGCTCAAAGTACCAAAGTTAAAATATTATACAAAAATACAGACATGTAACTAAGATATTGTGCATTGAAATCCATGACCTGAGCTATTCTTACTTAAGAACGTGTGCCGCATTTCAATAAATGTGGTGAAGTCGGACATTTGATCATTACGAGCTGTCTTTCATCGGTCGAGCATATAGTCGCCGCGTTGTCCGTCCGTCCGTCCATCCGACCATCCGTGTCCGGCCCATAACTTTGTTATTTGAAGTCGCAATTTCAAATTATTTGACATAAATGGTCATCATTTCGAGACGACGTGTTGCGCGCATGAAAGGGGTCGCTTCCTTGAAGGTCAAGGTCATAACATGACCTTGAAGGAAAATCTTGTCCGGTCCATAATTTTGTTATTTATTGTTCGATTTTATTATTATTTTACAGAAATGATCATCATATCGAGAAAACGTGTCGCGCGCAAAATCAGGATTGCTACATTGAATGTCAAGGTCACAGTGTGACCTTGAAGCAAAGTCATGTCTGGCCCATAACTTTGTTATTTAAATTTACATTTTAAAATTATTTTACATAAATGAATGTGTTATCAAGATAAATGTCGCGCGCACAATTTGGGTCGCTATCTTTAAGGTTAAGGTCACAATGTGACCTTAAAGCAAAATCGTGTCCAACCAATATATTTTTTAGTCTATCAGTTTATCCGTATTAAAACAATACACAATGAATTGTATTTCTTGAATTCTTTGCGATTGTTAGTGAGACCAGTTCCATTGTTCCCCAATGTTAATTCAGTGGTTGAGATAGCCATTCCTTTCAACCTTCATAGGTACAGGTTTGATTGTGTGTGATTTTATAGCACTACTCCATTTACAAAATTTACCTTCATAGTTATACAACAAACCGTTTTTGTGACAAAAATACCCATTCGTCGACGGTCTCTTGTTTAAAATTGTTAACTATACTAATTTACGGGTTATCTGCATCATGGCATACATGTATCCATGTTTGGGATTAGACTCAGACGTAAAACAATATACGCGTACAGCTTCTTGTTCAACATACCCCTGAAGCTCTAGTAACATCATATTTTATGGTTCCACATCAAACAATCTGCATCAGAGTACAGTCTGGAGGCATAACAACAAATGATGATTTACTAAAAATCTTCCCGGTAATCGTTTTAATATAAGTGGATTGAGACGATTTGTATTATGATGACGTTGACGACGTCATCAGTCAAAACGTTGTATTATACCAGGGTAATTTAACTAAATATGTCATGGGTGTCTTGAATGGAAAAACATGGAGAATCATGTTGTCAATTAAATAAACCAACTATATTAAGGATGGTCTCATGGTTGTCAGGTTTGCAGGTTAAATGATTTGTTCATATTATACATTTGGCTTGCATGTGAATACCTTTGCCCTGTGCTTGTTAAAATATTGTTATATATTCTTTATTCTTAAAGGGTGTATATAGAACGACTGTAATATAGCTTTAACATGTAATACGGGAGTCGGACGGCTAGTTTGGAGAGAATTGTCGACGAATTTACAAACAACAATTAGACAACAGCATTGTGTCAGTTATTCAGTTAATAATTTCTTGCTGTCTGCCGAAATTTAAGAGAGATGTTATTTGTTACGCATCTAGGATTGTTAGAGAATTTTAGGTTACAATCTTGCTTTTTGATCATTCATAGGAATATGTGGCAAAGTCCTATGAACATTGCAACATATACAAAAATTTGAAAAGGCACAGGACAAAGGTATTCTCAAGACAAATGTAAAAGAAAACGTGATAACTCATTTAACAAAAAAAAGCCATCCTAACAGTTACCGCCTTGGAACTGTCATTCAGCAAAAGGGACCGACTGGGGTGCTTAAACCGGTTTAACAGAGCTCTAACCTCGCACTTCCAGAACGAGGATGGGGGGGTCTCAAATGCAAAAAAAAAAAAAGAGAAAACCGATCTATTTGAATAACAAAAGTCCAAGCGTTGATATTATATTTGATAAGTTATGAAAAATGTTGTGACGTCATTGAAAAATATTGTTCTGTTCATTTTAGTACGTGAAACATAATAAAGTGAAAATTTATATTTTTAGTGTATTATTGCTTCACTGGTCAAAGCAATTGAACGTTTTTAGGTTTGTTTGGACCAAAACATGACACCGAAATAGCAGCGGTCATTAAGAAGAATGCCAAGTTAATGGTAGACAACGACACCGACAAATATTTATCTGGAACCACGGACAAAATGCAATTTATTACTTATAGTAACTCTAAAAATACAAGCTTTTTCACAACTAATTGTACGAGTATGTTAGTTGCATTGCAATTAGAGTGTGATTGTTATTGATCTCGTCCATTTTATCAGTATTATCTTTAATAGACAAGAAAAAAAGAACCTCGGTTTAAAGATTCAATAATTGCTTGCACGCATTTAATGGCCATGTGCCGCTTTCATTGACTTATGAAGTGTCTTTATTTGTCCTTGGAGCTCTCTATGTGTCTGATTGCGATAGTTGCAGAGGTCTCTTCAAATACTTATTGGTCTAGACATGGTACTTAAAGCATCATTCATCTGCACGATACTTCAACGTTAAGTAACAATTCACTATTAAATGAGAAAGCTGTTTCCCAGTGATTGGAATATTGTTTCGAAACTCATCTGGTTTTCAGATACCGAGAATTAAAACTGGTGCAGTCTACGAAGTGTCATATTGCACTAACTAAACTCCTCTTTGTCCTCGTGTCTCACTTTTTGTTTTAGTTTCTCGCTCTGCTCCCTGCCTCGCCTACCGTTCTTTTAAGGAATTTATAAGAAATTCCAACCCTAGTCATAATATTACGGGTATAAGAGATTACAATAAGAATATATGACAAAGTCCTATGAGCGAAAAGCGAAAAGTAAAAAAAAAAGCCAAGCCAAAGCCAAGCGAAAAGTAAGAACAAATTTGTGATGAGTCATTTAACGAAAAAGAGCAAACCCGACAGTTACCGCCTTGGAACGGTCAGTCGGCAATATAGATCGACTGGGGTGCTTAAACCGGTTTTACAGAGCTCTAACCTCGCACTTCCTGGCGAGTTTCTCAAATGTAAGCAATGAAAAGAAAAACGATCTATTTGAATACAAAATGCCCAAGCGCTGATATTTTCTAATATTTTCTATAAGTTATGACGTCATTGAAAAATAATGTCCACATAGTGTTTAGAAAAGAATATGGTATTATTTCGATTTGAACAACTGGACAAAAAAGGTTGACCATAGATAAAATTAACTTTCTGAATCATGAACAAACATGACCAGAGACGAATAAATGGTTGTAGCATCCTGTTCATGTCAAGATGGAATTGAAGAACCAAAGTCCAATGTCCATTTAAGGAAATACACGTAACAATCCTTATAGGATGAATTAAATGACAACATAGATTACATGCACGGGGAGATTTTTTACGACCGCCACACTGCACAATTAACAAACCTTAGTACCGTGTTACATATGGAGAAGAATGCACAGCCAGCATACTTGTAATGTCAACAAATAAGAGATAACAAACCCCGCCGATGTACTCGGGTTGGGGATATTGTTTTTGTGTTGTCCGTCCGTCCGTCCGTCCGTCAATCCGAATTTCGTTTTCCACGCTATTTCTCGGCAGTTACTGACTGGATTTTAATGGAACTTAGGAATGTTCAATATCAAAAGGAGATTGGCACAATCACTGGTATGTTCCAGTCTAACCATTTTACACCATTTCGTGTCAACTACTGACTGGATTTAAATGAAACTTTGTGGTAACTTTCAATACTAATAGGAGATGCGCATATCTTTGGCATGTTCCAGTTTGACCTTTCAACACAGAGTTATTGCCCTTAATTAAGTTATGTGGTATGTATACAGATTATTATTCATTTCTGCGCAATTTCTCAGCAACGGCTGACTAGATTTCACCGAAACTTTATGGGTACCTTCAATACCAAAGTAGATGTGCATAGCATTGTGATGTTCTGGTCTGACCATTTAACACAGAGTTATGGCTCCTGAATAGTATTTCGTTTTCGCGCTATTTCTCGCAACTATTTTTCGCAACTACAGCATACATCATCACTTTCTACGACTGCACAATATTTTTTCTTCCATCAAGATGACAACCAAAAAGTTATTTATTGAAAAAATGATTACTGATTTCTTTCTATTTTCTTTGTTCGCAAATTCAGACTTTACCCTTTCTCCATTTATGTAATGTCCCGTCATTGTATGTTAGGCACTTTTTACATTTAGCGTGCATATTTCCATCTATACATCGTGTTAGTTTATATGTTTGTTGTGATTCTCATCATACACTGTCATATTTACTTGTTGAAAGTCAAAAGTCACGTTTTTTTTCTTTTATCAGGCCTCTTTGATGTGTGCACACTTCTTTGAAGAAAGATTTAGATTATCATCATCATCAACTTCACCATTAACACTCCTCATCCACCTCCTCCTCCTCCTCCTCCTCCTCATCATCATCATCATCATCATCATCATCATCGTCTTCATTATTATTATTATTATTATTATTATTATTATTATTATTATTATTATTATTATTATTATCATTATACATGTAGCTGTCTTAACAAAAGAAGTAGATACACAATGTCACAATGTTGAAGGCAACAATGCGTGTTCACATGTTCTGACGAAGAGAAAACATATTTTGGCATACACATGTTATATTGTTGCTTTAGGTATGAGCATGAAACACATATTTGCACAAATTATTTTACTATACAATAAAACCTTCCGTTTCCCTCAGAAGGTCTTTCTAGCCCTCTTATATGTCGGGTTATGTTTTCAACTTGTCGAACAGTTTCTCATAAACTAAGTCTGTATGGTATCGTATGGTCCAAACAAGTGTTCTGACTTCGAAAGAAATATGGCACGGTGTTTTGAGAATAAGAGAATACATAAACAATTGAACTAGCAGTAGAGAGAGGAATAAACTTGCGAATTAAACGTAAACGTGAAAGACTGCACATAACACAACAGATTAACAGTTATCACCTTGGAACGATCGACAAAATGGGTGCTTAAACCGATTTACGATCCCAACATCGCAATTTCTGCGGATGTTTATCACCGACAAACGGTGGTATTTAAATTGTCCAATCAATGCACAGCAAATAATAATTATTTGAATTAAGAAGTGTCAGAAGCTGTAGCATCCTTAGTATGTGCAAATGTAATCAAAGTGCTAATGTGCCATGTATGTCAAAGACAAATACACCTACCTAACCAATGCCGTACGAAGTCTAAATTCAGTACGTTATAAACTTGGTGCGACTGTGAAGTAGAACGAAGTCACGTTAGCGCGGATAAACTACAGCACACCACAGAACGGCTAATCAGGTTATTTTAAATTTTCTCTGAGCAATATGCCCCCAAAACAATATTCTTTTATACAAAAGGCTTTAAACCTAGCAAAACCTGGATATCGAAGAAATTATGCACGCCTGTTTATCAAAATGTTCGTGCACACGTGTGTAATAATTGGTGCAGTCTGTCAGCACATTTAACAAACACCATCAATTGATATTTTCGCCTAATGTTTCTTGCGCGATACGACCCACACACGCTTTTGATTGGGTTGTACAAAGGACCGAACTGCGAATACTGGCTATAATAAAAGGAACAATATATATTCTATCGTAGAAATGTTTAGCCATATATGGTCTGCGGAGTCCTGCAATATGAAAATAAGAATTTAGTTTCCTGTTACGTGCAAAAAGGTTAAATGTTAAAAGGGCAAATACACCCGGCTCGCTGAACTGATTGTTTCTTTTAGTTGTAAAGCTTCTGAAAGCCATGTTCTATAAATGATTGTCTACAACATATTTTGTAAGTTTAATTTTCGTCTGACAATTCTTGTGGAATATTGAAATCACAAGCGCAGTGCATAATGGGATTTGTTTACTTAATTTACCGTGAGTACAAATACACTTACTGGTTTCAATCAAAACTGTATTGTGATAACTATGCTATAAATAACACTAAACTCATATGTATGCTAAATCCTTTTAATTATTGTTTATACAGTTGGCAGCTAAAATAGTTATGAGATGTTTGGTTTTCACTGTGGGCGAGTTTCTTTATAGACTAGGTCTAATTGCATTGCATATGTCTTAATTTCCCATGTAATAAAAGTATAATTACGCGTTTGGTTTGACATTTTATTTGCGTATGATGAATACTTACATCCTCGTACAATCTGCTGTATTGTTACAAATAGAACATACAAACAACAGATATATTAGGCAGCATTAGGTTTAGGCTTTCCTAACAATTTCCCTAAGAAGTTTTTTTTTTTTACATTTTAAAGGTAACGTACCTAGCAGTCTGACATTTATATATTCTAAGAAGTCGGTCGTGTGCATGTTCATTAAGTTTTTGATCCCTATGGATGCTGCTTCCGACTAAGATTAAACGAAAGTTGATAATTACATCTCGCATAATGGTTTGACATTATGTTCTTTAAGCGGCATTTCAAACGAAAATAAACTTCGCCAAGAACGGCCATAGATAATTAAGATTTCATATCAGTCAAGAAAGTTCATCTCTGTGGGTCTTTAGACGTCTTGTTTTCCTCCATTTAGTCCAATAATTGGTTGTCAAAAAATATGTCGTCATTTTATATCAGTTGTGGCATTGTGTAAAACCACAAGTGGGTTCTAAGAAGATTAATTAAGTAAAACTTGTTTATGTATTGTAATTGTATACTCTTAATGTCAGATGATGAGAGAGATTTTGGTGGTTTGCACACAGGGAACCATATTACAAGACCATGACGTAAGATTTTTGGATGTTCACTTCTTTTTAAATCGGTTATCAATATTAATAATTTAGTATAATATTGCTAGTTTTATTGTTTTTGCTGAAGTATAATAATATTAACTATTTATGTGTTTGGTGCATTGTAAATTCACCAGACCCACAGGTTATGGTATCATTTCCGCTTATGTTTGACATATCCTATAAACCTAATGATGTTGTGTGCTTTTTACCAGGGATGGATCCAAGGGATGTGGGGCGATGCAACCCCCCACCCACCCACCAACCAGGTAAAAGAGCAGAGTTGTGAAAACACATACATGTAAGCTTAAAAAAGTACTTATCTTTCAATCTTTTAAAGAACCCTTTGTCTGTTAACTGCTTAGGTCGAGTTAACAGCACGCCAACAAGATATGTTTCTAAATGCCATATTTTTCAATAAAAAGGTGGAAGCATACAATTTAAATCTTAAAAAAATGTTGAATACTGAAGAAGCAATACACATATTTCTATTATTGTGTGTAAGCAGAAGTGTGTGATAATTACAACATTCTGTTCTAAACTAAAACAACACAACACTTATTGTTGTTATACTCGTTTTATTTGCGCAAAACTTATGTTATTATTATTAAAACGTATTTAAACAAGAAAACAATACACCTTCTTAAAATAACTTATTATCATTATAACAATGGAGAGATTACGGACGAATTAGGAAACATAAAAGTAGAATCTTGCAGCACGACTCATTAATAGTATGACCTATAAATAAGGTATTAACGATGCTACAAAATCCATTAGTTCAAACTTTTCTGAAAGTAATTTCTCATGTATTCATATTTATGAACATACCTATTCAAATATCCACCGAAAATGGTGTTGGAAAAAGGAATAAAGTTGCGACAGACGTTAAATCTCAGGGAATTGCTAATACACGGAGATGCCCGTTTTGAGCTGTTCTCGTAGACAAGTTGTGTATGCCTTCAAGAATTAAAAAAGCAGTCAGACAAATTATAAAATCAACACATGTGCTATTGACAAAGGATTTGCTGGTCGGAGTGAATATTTGCACAGAAAATTTAAACAACATCAACGAAGAAATAGAGTAAGTACATTGGTGAAATGGAAATTGTCTCCCTTGTTAGTTGGTATTCCAAACCGTAGGTAGGAGTTGATTGGAATTCTTGGACCTTATCGCCTGTTCATTTGTAGATATTGCAATTAAAAGCAGTGAAATTTCTTACTTTTGTAAAAATATAAGCTTAAAATTCATAGTTCTTATTGAGATATGTGATTTAAAAAAAGAAAATGGAAGCCTTTGTTGATGGTGGTTAAGATAGGTATTACAAGAAAGGCAGAAAAGTCAATATACACTCCAAAGAGAACAAGCATAAAAACCAAGTAAAACAAATGAAAGGACCTACTTGCATTTAGGGATTATTCAGAAGAGACTATTCATTAATTTCTCTTATTATAAAAGAGCGTCGTTTAAATTATACATAAAAGCGTATTTGATCACTCTGACGTTTGTAACTCAACAAGCTAGTATTGTTTTATGAACATTTAATATGACAATTGAAATACTGACTGTAGTGTAAAAAGATTGACAAATTATTTTTTTGCTTTATCGGAATTGATACCAGACGTGTATAAAGCATTTTAAGATAGACTTGTATTTCAAATGTGTCCTATGGCGTGTGTGTAATGGGGTGGGGGAATAATGACGAAAGGGTTACACCTGCCGAACCTGATAATGCAACACACACTGCTAAACATTCTTTATATAAAACCCTGCTTATAAAAACCCTGCGCAAAAGTATATTGATTCTTATTTTTAAAATAGACCATCTGTTTACAAATTTAATATATTAATGTCAACTCAAGTTAATACAGCTCTTTTAAATATTGCTAATTTTATAAAGCATGTCTTTAATATAAGAAAAAACTACTTAACTATGTAAATGCTGTTGTTTTTTTCTTTTATAACGATAATATCAACTATACACTGATATTAATGATTTACTCTCCAAATGTTCCATGTTATTTGTTATATTTGTAAAAATATGATTGTATCTCGTGACTATTGTATTTTATTGTGTGAATGTATGTTTGTATCAGATGATGTTCGTATGTACAAATCTCAATAAATGATGTTCTGTTCTGTTCTGTTTAACAAACAATTGTTCGGCTTATAATTATTTATATCAAACAGTTCGAGTTTTAACTATTTAGATTTTAATTATTTATGTCGAACAGTTCATTTTTAATCATTTATGTCGAACAGTTCAGATTTAAATTAGTTATGTCGAAGAGTTCAGATTTAAATTATTTATGTCAAACAGTTCAGATTTAAATTATTTATGTCGAACAGTTCAGATTTAAATTATTCATGTCGAACAGCTGAGATTTATATTATTCATGTCGAACAGTTCAGATTTTTATTATTTATGTCGAACTGTTCAGATTTAAATTATTTATGTCGAACAGTTGAGATTTATATTATTCATGTCGAACAGTTCAGATTTTTATTATTTATGTCGAACTGTTCAAATTTAAATTATTTATGTCGAACAGTTCAGATTTTTATTATTCATGTCGAACAGTTTAAATTTAAATTATTCATGTCGAATAGTTCAGTTGTAAATTACTTATGTCGAACAGTTCAGATTTAAATTATTCATGTCGAACAGTTCAGATTTTTATTATTCATGCCGAACAGTTCAGATTTAAATTATTCATGTCGAACAGTTCAGATTTAAATTATTCATGCCGAACAGTTCAGATTTAAATTATTCATGTCGAGCAGTTCAGATTTAAATTATTTATGTCGAACAGTTCAGATTTAAATTATTCATGTCGAGCAGTTCAGATTTAAATTATTCATGTCGAACAGTTCAGATTCATATTATTCATGTCGAACATTTCAGATTTAAATTATTCATGTAGAACAGTTCAGATTTAAATTATTCATGTCGAGCAGTTCAGATTTAAATTATTTATGTCGAACAGTTCAAATTTAAATTATTCATGTCGAGCAGTTCAGATTTAAATTATTCATGTCGAACAGTTCAGATTCATATTATTCATGTCGAACATTTCAGATTTAAATTATTCATGTAGAACAGTTCAGATTTAAATTATTCATGTCGAGCAGTTCAGATTTAAATTATTCATGTCGAACAGTTCAGTTTTAAATTATTCATGTCGAACAGTTCAGATTTAAATTATTTATGTCGAACAGTTCAGATTTAAATTATTTATGTCGAACAGTTCAGATTTAAATTATTCACGTCGAACAGTTCAGTTTTAAATTATTTATGTCGAACAGTTCAGTTTTAAATTATTCATGCCGAACAGTTCAGATTTAAATTATTCATGTCGAACAGTTCAGTTTTAAATTATTCATGTCGAACAGTTCAGATTTAAATTATTTATGTCGAACAGTTCAGTTTTAAATTATTCATGTCGAACAGTTCAGATTTAAATTATTTATGTCGAACAGTTCAGATTTAAATTATTCATGCCGAACAGTTCAGATTTAAATTATTCATGCCGAACAGTTCAGATTTAAATTATTCATGTCGAACAGTTCAGATTTAAATTATTCATGCCGAACAGTTCAGATTTAAATTATTCATGTCGAACAGTTCAGATTTAAATTATTTATGTCGAACAGTTCAGATTTAAATTATTTATGTCGAACAGTTCAGATTTAAATTATTTATGTCGAACAGTTCAGATTTAAATTATTATGTCGAACAGTTCAGATTTATATTATTTATGTCGAACAGTTCAGATTTAAATTATTCATGCCGAACAGTTCAGTTTTAAATTATTCATGCCGATCAGTCCAGATTTAAATTATTCATGTCGAACAGTTCAGTTTTAAATTATTCATGTCGAACAGTTCAGATTTAAATTATTCATGTCGAACAGTTCAGATTTAAATTATTTATGTCGAACAGTTCAGATTTAAATTATTATTGTCGAACAGTTCAAGTTTAAATTATTCATGTCGAACAGTTCAGTTTTAAATTATTCATGCCGAACAGTTCAGATTTAAATTATTCATGTCGAACAGTTCAGATTTAAATTATTTATGTCGAACAGTTCAGATTTAAATTATTATTGTCGAACAGTTCAAGTTTAAATTATTCACATCGAACAGTTCAAATTTAAATTATTCATGTCGAACAGTTCAGATTTAAGTTATTTATGTCAAACAGTTCAGATTTAAATTATTAATGTCGAACAGTTCAGATTTAAATTATTCATGTCGAACAGTTCAAATTTAAATTATTTATGTCGAACAGTTCAAATTTAAATTATTCGTGCCGAACAGTTCAGATTTAAATTATTCATGTCGAACAGTTCAAATTTAAATTATTTATGTCGAACAGTTCAGATTTAAATTATTCATGTTGAACAGTTTAAATTTAAATTATTCATGTCGAACAGTTCAGATTTAAATTATTCACGTCGAACAGTTCAGATTTAAATTATTTATTCACGTCGAACAGTTCAGATTTAAATTATTCATGTCGAACATTTCTCCATTATCGCTGTCCTCGAATTTGTTAAAGACCTTGACAACCTTTTCTACGAAACAAGACACATCAGCCATGTAAGACATTAAAACTGTGTTGCATAATTTATAGCCGTTTAAATTTTCCGCCCAAGTGAGCCAAGCCGCAATGCACTGTTGTTTATAAATTAATTTGTTTGGGAATATATTGTTTAGTGCATCTTGAACGGATCACTGAGAAAACTATCAAAACAGCCGCTGCTGCGATAACAACAATTTTCGACTCCCATTTTTATCGTTTTCCAAAATATTTGGGGCATATTTAGCTAAAGCTATAGATCCGTATTTTTCAGCGCGCACGAATACTACATGTATTGTAGCTAAATGTTATTTGCATATATCACTGAATAGAAATATTTGTTCAGTTTCTAAGGTGTTGTGAATAAAAAAACAAATTAAGTCGAACAGAAATAGTTTATGTACTTTGAGAATTGTTCTAGTTCTTGGACAAAAGTAGTCCTACGTTATGCGTACTACCACCTGTTCAACACATCTCTGATCTTCACCGAATAGGTATATATACAAAAAAAAAAGCTTCACATTAAACAATCTGCATGGACGTAATAAATAACGGTTATATAATCATATCCGACTTAGCAAACGGTCTGTCAACTCTGTAAGTAACTCTTTGTTGAGAAACTGTTGCAAAAACCCGACTCTTCATTTCCTCAACACCGTTTATCGCTTTGTGGGTTCAAGTGAGGTTTAAGTGATTTTCAAGTGATTTGAAGTGATTTCAGTTGTTACGACCGGTGTCGCTATTTAAGATTTATTTATAGAATGGCACGTTTACTAAACGACGAAATAGTGTAACAGAAAGTACAAGCCAGCAACAAACTAGTACAATATTTTTTTTTTATTTTAGTAAACAATTAAATCTATGGCGTAACAAAAATAACAAATATATCTTACACAATTTGAGAATGCAATATAAATGTTAGCTTTCAGTTTGTCCATTTAGGGGGTGTCCCTTTTATAGTCCAATTAATAATCCAACGTCGAATAATCCTAAAGAGTTTTCGGTACAATGTAATGGTAGACACGCACAGCTGAAATAATCCAAAGGTAGAACAATACACGAATAGGATTAATATAATTCCAAATCCAACACTTCAATATTTATATCACTGTAGAATATAATTAGTCCACGTAAGATCCAACACAGAAAGGTTTAATGTAGAAGCTGCAAGTATTTCCAAACTATATACTAGTATATCCAAACTTAACTTAAGTCGGCTAACAAGTCATTATACAGACCCAAAGAATTTCTAGAACGCAGAAGTCTCCAGAACATTCACGAAACCCAGTTAAAAATAACAAATGAATTTTCTAGCATGGCCCTTTTATTTCTAGCTATTACGCGAATGTTACGTCATCATTAATACTTCAACAGTAAACAACCCCTTAACCTGACTAGCGCAACCTTAAATGCTGGTGTACTACTGTACATAACACAATTGGTAACGTAACCATAGAAGAGCCGAAGTGCGAGCATAAACACCCTGTTTTAATTTTATGATTCGAACATCTCTATTAAACATTCGCTTAACTTTCCATGACATGGTTTTGTTTTTTTCTGATTTTAAGAACTGAGCAAAAAACACAACCAGCACATTTTTAAACAAATTTTGGACTCGTTAAGACTTGTTTAAACTAATATGTAATACTTGAAGATGGCGTTTACTTAAATCAGACAAAACGGCAAAAAAATCACGTTATTGACCATAAATGTTGTTGTTTTTTAAAGATCAATGCAGAACAACGATGGAAGTGAAATTACGATGGAACGCTTCGTTGGACTAGTTTTAGTTACGAACCTTAAAGGATAAAAACAAACATATTAGGACAACAACCTTTGCATTGTCATTCATTAAACCATAGCGTATTCTGTTGTCTGTTGAATTTTAAATGGAATTTCATATTTTTAAATCCAGTCAACTGGTAGTCTCGTGCATTACTGTGGAGCTTTGATAGGTGTCTGTTTGTTTAAGACAGATGGCGTTTGTCGTTATTATATGACCCTCTCACTCTGTCGCGCCATCTGCTGCAGACGGCCTTGGCTGTTGAATAAAAATGCAGAGGAACAATTCAGTGAAACAGAAAGGTTGTTACATGTTAGTGTAAAATCATGTTGGATTCTTTTTAAGATTACCAGATGAAAACTCATAAAAATCACAAACTTACTCTTTGAATGCCGGGTAATAAACATGACAATATAGTAACGTACTATAAGAAGTACCACGTATATAAAATATAAACTATAACTAGACCTATGCAAGCGCGTGCGCACACACACACGCGCGCGCACACACACGCACATACACTCATATAAGTCAATGTTACATGAAAATGTGCTACAAAATGCTGTTCATTGGTGCCCTAGATCTGTGTGAATATTGAAGCATAAATCCCAACTCGTTGCAAAGTTTCAAATAGGTATTACCTATCTGAGCCATGCTGCACGGACAACTTATCTTAAACTTGAAAACAACGTGAAAACTTACTTTTGAAATCACGTTGTATCGCCATCCGGTTAGTTCGCTATGACGTCGATATCTGTTTTAAGGTTCTGGACCTGTAATGGTGACCTTCCACAATCCTTATAATGATACTGTTTCTTGAATCTTTACTATAAAACACATCGTATGGTGAATTTTTAAGGAAGTTTACCGTTTGTAACTCAAGTTATGTGCATTTTTCTAAATGGAAAAGTACTATTTTTTCAAATTCTACTGTTCTATATTCAAATTTTAACCAATGTTCCTGTTACACAAACATGATATACAAAAAATCACCTACAGTTGGTATTGAAGATGGAAATATGTATGTAAAACTCTCCATTATTACATGAAAACCTTCTCTTTACTGATTTTGGCTGGCTTGAGGAAAATATTTGAAATTAACCACTTTACATTTTTTTCGTAAAAAATTCTGACAGTTTAGGAATAACTGAGTCAAGCACTCTTTTGGTATTAGTGACACGTGGTTGTCCCTCACAGTTTTGACCCCTTTACATGACTTTGTTGTCGGTAAACCACTATTTTAGTGATTTTACAATATCGCCCTCGACGATCACGATGTTGAGCTCCCGGTTCCGCCATTTTGAAGAAATGTGTAACCCAATGACGTCATGGAAAATCCCAATCACGTGGTAAAAAATTACTTAAAATAGCAAATACGAAATTTGACGACGAATGCTATTCAAATGAAACCGGATCATACCGAGTGCCGATGTTTACCGAAGTTAGTTACAGGTCCAGAACCTTAAGCAGCGATCACAATAGTGCTTATTTATAGATTTGAACAAAATGAACATTTTGAGCGATTTTTTCAAAATGTGTACTGTCTAACAATATAGGTAGCGAACAAAATCGTCTTTACTTATACTATGGTATGAGTTAATGTCGAAATTATGACAATTTCCCAAAACAGTGGAAAGATATTGTTAAACGCATTTGAAATAGGCAAATTGTTAGATATCACCTTTAAACACACAGTCTCCTTGCTGAATGTACTTATTAAGACAAATATATCACGGTTTCATAACAAACAATAAACATAACATTTATGCGAATTCGTGTTTTATCATTTTATCATCTTGCAATAAATATTGGACATTTCTGTTAGATAATATAATGCACTTTACTGTAATCAACAAGAAATTGGAAAACAATTTTAAGCTCCCATAGTCAAGGGTATTTCATGGAAATGCTCTTGTCTACATTGAAATATGGTGTGTTTTCATTTGCCCTTGAAGTTTTACAGCAGACTGGAGATGCCTACGATAGGTTTTTCCTCGATCTAATTGGTCTAGTCTTTACAATACACTTTAATTAAAACTTTTTTTATCTCCAAGACATCGGACGCTTATAGGACAGTCATCTCTTGACAAGGACCTGTGTCCACGTGATTTACAATTTAAACTGGTATATAAACCCCCTTCGATAAACGAATATTTTTATTCGGACAATCTCTGCCACATGCCCGTCCGTCCATTCGTAACTCAAAGGAACATTTCGGGATTCGACCGAAGTTATTTAGAATCTTTCATGACTCCTCAGTGCTAATTTAACGATGAAATGTAAAAATTGTTAAATAATAATAATAATAATAATAATAATAATAATAATAAAGCTTTATTCCAATAAGGTAAAACATAAAGACATATAATCATAACAACATTTCAACCAAATTCGCAACATCCATACCAATTGTAGATCTACACACATTGACGTAAACTATCATAGACAGTAACACAATTTCTGATGCAATAAAAAGTACATATCCTGTGATGATAATAAATGTTTTTGATAACGTTTTCTGAAGATATTTATTGAGCATGGAGATCGAATATTATTAGACATGTCATTCCAGACAGAGTTAGCAAAGTTGACAAACGATCGTTGTTATATAAAAGTGATTTTACAGAAAAAGTGAAATCAAGCTTTTGTTTGAAGCCGAGCACCGATTAAATCTTGTGTTTGTGCACACCGTGATAAGTTCTTGCAGGTAATCTGGAACCTTATTATGTAGAAATTTGTAAATTATAGTTACATCTGGACATTAACAACGAACATAAGCTGGTGATGCAACCTACAACAGTAACGAAATGTAAAGCCAAAGGTATAGACCCCTTTTTTTCTTCTAATTAAATTGTCTTCTGTTAATTTATATAGACTTACAAGACAACTCCAACATTAATTAACCTTATAAACCCAAATATGTAAGAACTCTGCCACCAATAAATGGAGAAGAAATGTTCGCTAGTCCTTTGGGGCAATGTTTTGATATTTTAGGATAGGTAAATGAGAAAAGGTCCTCCAAGAATTACCACAGATATTTAAATCTAAACTACCTCTAGACAAAGGCAAACATGGTAAATGTACAAGTGACAAAAATTTAGAGACGAGATATAATACACAAAAGGAAAAACCATCAGTTGGAACGGTCAGTCGGCAAAAGGACCGACTGGGGTGCTTAAACCTGGTTTGTGGAGCGCCCCAACGTCGCACTTCCTGAAGGTTTTCTACCAAACAGAGTAAATAGGAATATCTCATCAAAATGGCACAACTAACAGTAATCACCTGCCTCGGGAGTTAAAACTGGTAAAATGAACTAATATATATACAATCTAACTAGTAATGTAATAAACTATCGACATATGTACAATATATACAGTAGATAAAAGCCTCGACAACCTGGAGAGTCCTAAATGAGATAATAGTTTGAAAAAAGAGCCCAGGCGATGCTATTCACATCACATGTTTTCCGTTTACTTCATAAAATGCTTATATTGTCAGCTAGTTAGCATTGAGAACACAACAAAAACACACCCTTCTTTCGTACATTAACATTAAAGAGCAGTTATTATCAATATTATCTAGACTGTTGTTTCTGGTCGAAAATTAGCTCCAGATCCAACACCAACGTTTAGGGTTTCATCAGCTGAAAGTATACTAATCGTTGTTTTTACACTATTAGCTAGATATACAAAGGTGGTAAAAAGGACAGTCCAAGAGCTGGCTAGTACTTAGACCCAAAACTTTTACCGGAACATAAGCTGACGCCGACTGATGCATAGAAGACCTTTTTTATTCACATATAAGTCGAACTAAAACTATAGCATATAACCTGCTTTCATGAGCTCACAATGATTTATCATACACACAAGTTGTGTTCATATGCTAGCACATTATTTAACATTCACACAATCTGTTTTCATATGCTAACATATGACTTAACATTAAACGTTCTTGCTGAAACCTTTTAAAATCGCAAAAGAATGCATATCATTTAAATTCATAATAATTTAATTAACAAGTCATATCGATTCAAATTCCATTTGGTAAAAAACGATGAAATAATTAGTGATAACTTTCCTTTAACGAATTTAATAAGGAGAGAAATCTACTAGGGACATTCATCTGTAAAATGGTATTTGTGAAAGTCGCATTAAGAAAAGCAACATAGAACGAACAACTTAGCTATTTGTCATGAAATTAAACATAATTGCACAGGTGTTTGCAGGAGAAAGACAATACTATCATCATACCGGTATCTGTTTTAGATTAAAGGGTTAATTGCATAATGTTTAGGGATTAAGTGTACGAACTGCGCAAATGTAATTGCAGGAGAGCCGTCTTTGAAATCACTACAATGTATTTACATGATCGCCTGAGCTTTTGTTGTCTGTCACCAGTCACCTTTGATGATTGCAGATCCCACTTTAAAATAACAATAAAATGAAAATAAAATGATTAATAAATAAACTGGAGCTACGCCTTGTTACATATAATGGCTTTATGACACCAACTACGGTATAAACATTATTCGAATACTGCTTTAACAACAGACGTGGGTCTTTTTAATTCAACTTCTTCATTTTAAACTATTTTAAACCATCATAAACTTTACCAGATGCCTGCTTGCTTAGATGTTTTGTGAACATGATTTAGGGAAACTTCTTGTAAGACAGCTGTCAGTGCAAAGAACGTAAACAAACAATTATGAAGGCAACAAAGCAGAGAGATTAAACCTTTTAAACTGTACCACGTGTTCCTTTAGTGCAATTTTAACACGTATTTTATAGCATGATAGGTAAAAAACAGGAGAGCTGAATTTTGCTAGATTAGAATCGATAACGGACGGGCTAATTCATGCACACATTTTTTGCTTGCTAATTTCTTGAGAAACATCTCACCTTCTGTTTTGATAAAGACCTCTTTCTACGTCTTATATGTTCTGGTCTTTTTTATTCGACAGTTGATGGTTTGTTATTGATGTCTTGTACATTTTCTATGTCGTTTAACGTGCAGGAGTTCTCTGTATGACGATTTGTGTTCTCTATTTGTCATTTACTGCCTACGATTTCTTAATGTGTCGCATTATTTTATATAAAATATAGAAAACCTAACAGATACCGCCTTGAATCGGTCGGTCGGCAAAAAAGCCGACTGGGGTGCTTTAACCAGTTTTGCAGTGCTATAATCTCTGATTTCCTGAGGGGTTTCTCAAATGCAAGCAGCGAAAAGTAAAATTATCGATTGGATTTTAAAACATTCCAAGTGTTTACGTATTCTCAGACATAAATGATGATGTCATTAGAGAGAAAGTCGTGACATAATCAGAAATACTGTCCACATTGTATTTTTCTAGTGTTATTTCTACTTGAAGAACTACACAAAACTCTTAATTGTTAAAGGAAATATATATTGGAATCAAGGTTAAACTGAACAGAGAAGAAGTGTAAATGGTTGTAGCATCATGTCAATGTGTAGATGGAATGAGAGATTTTAATGGATAGTCTCCCCTGAATAATCTCTAAACGCAAGCAGGTCCTTTAGTGTTTTTACTCGGTGTTTATGCTTGTGCTCTATACCTAGCTTAACCACCATCAGCAAACACTTCCATTTTCTTTTTTAAATATCAGATCTCTATAAGAAATTAAATGAATTTCAAGCTTATATCTTTTGCAAAAGTAAAAAACCTTACTGTTTGTAAGTGCTATATCTACACTAATACAAGCGATAAAGTCCAAGAATTCCAACTAAAAGGGCCTACCTACTGTTTGGAATACCTCTGATATAAACTAACAAGGGAAACAAATTCCATTTTACCAATGTAACCCATAGAAGTACCACAGTCTGATGTATGTCAAAGAAAAATATAGTTACAATCCTAATGAATGACTACACAGATTACATGCGCGGAGAGATTTTCTACGACCTCCACACTTCACGCGTGCATTGTTGTAATCATAAATACGAAACTATTATAAGGTCTGATGAGTATTGCAATTTATATTAAACTTTGAAAAGGTACAGGACAGAGTCTGCTTGTAATAATGATTAAATAACAAACACTACATCACTATTATAGTTTGTCTGATAGAGCACACCCATTTCGTTTCGAAAAAAAGACTCCATTAATGAGCTAACATTAATGTCAACAGTTTTTAAACTTGCGTTTCGGGCTCGAGTCCCAGTAGGACCAGCTTGCTAATTTTGTCTCTTTTCCTTTTCTCTTTGTACACTTCTCACGTATTACTCATGCAATATTTTTAACGAGTACGTGTTTATGTTTTCGATGTTTTAGCATAAAATCAAATCTATATTACGTTTTGCGATTGTTGAATATGATAAATCAATGGCCCTGTGCAATATGGTAAACCGTTTACGTAATATCAGCCTGAAAACAGAGAATAGACACTGTTTGAAATTTAAACCATACTCACCTTTTGACGGGAACTAACGATTAAGTTACTTAGAATTCTGTGATAAAGTATCTTTGAAAAGTAATCGTAATCTACCAAATATCCTCCTTATTAGGTGTCTGTAATCATGTTCAAGAAAGTTGGAAACATTTAATGAAACAAGTACCAATAACTCGTATCTTTGTTTAAAATCACAGGTAAAAAAAGGCAAAAATTTGAAAATTTCATAGTTTGTACCAAGGATACGTCGATATATTGATGGCGGTCCCTCAAACTGGAATGAACGAGGTTTTACCATATGCGGTTAGACCAACCTAGACGGTAACAGTATACGCGTACGACCATTTGTTCAACGTTTCTCGACGCACTATCAAGAAGGAACAAAACACTCGCAAAGTAAACAATTTGCACTCAGGCAAAACCCAGCGGCTATGCAATAAATACTTATTAGCAGCAAATCCTATCTCTTTGTTTTGTAGTCGCCTATAGTATCCTATAAACATTTTATAATTATCGGCAATAATATCTTGAATGATTTACGTCAAAGACACTTAAATCACAAATTACTAAACATTTAAAGATGGTTATTTAAAATAAATAGCTTAACTGAACCCAACAACTGAAAGTGGAATCCTTGTTAAAATATGTGTCATTATTGAGTTCGTTTTTATTTTGGGTTTAATTAATAAATGTTTAGGTAAAATTAAAAACTAAATATCTATTAATTATTTAAAGATGTGCTTACTATATACTATATATAAAACGATCATCAAAAAGAGACAAAATGCAGAACAACATATCTATGCTTTTGACGTACTAATTCAGGCTCTTAGTCTTTTGGCGTTACAGCGTAAGAAACAAACTGGAGACAACAAGCTTGCTTCAGAAATTGGGTTTAAAATTGCAATTTGTTAACACTTAGGCGATTCGGTTGATAGTCAGATGGGTATGCAATTAAACTACAACTAAATCTCCTTAATATTGCCAAGTGACTTTTAAGTAATTGTACTTATAGTTAATTGCTGGAGAACAAAGGAAAAATATGTTAACATCAGTGATTGCAATTAATAATAATTATAGAACACTTAATATAGCAATGCGCCGTAACAGCTGGAAAACCATTATTTAGTGTTTGCAATAATGGGTTATTTGGGGATTTATTTGTTACAATATTACACTCGATATATTCTGGTCAGGTGTGCATCCAGAAAATGTTGATGGGGGTGGGTAGGGTATGAATCAAGATCCATTCAACTTTATCACAGTAAATATATACACACACACACCTTTACTTCGACCTAAGCAATCAACAGACAAAACTTACTTTAAAGCTTAGTATTTTAAGATTACATGTATGTGTTTTCACAACTCTACTCTTTTACCTGGTTGGTGGGGGGATGAATCCCCCATCCACCCCCTGGATCTAACCCTGGTCACAATGTGCTTTAAGTGCAGCACTGCATATTGCAATACACAAATAGCAAAAAGCATTACCAACCACAATATATTGCCATATTTGAGCAAACTGTTATAAGAAGCTATTACACTCAGCACAATAAGCTCTTTTTACCTGGTTGATGTGTGTGGGGGGGGGGGAGGTACATCCCCATCCCTCTAGTCTGGAACCATCCCTTATTCTGGTTATTTGACTAGTTAGAGATAATAAAACACAATTAAAACAAATGGCGGATTTGATGTAATTTTGGGTCATCGGCGCTTCAAAAGTTTTCCAGGCACTATTTTTCACCTGACTCTGTGATTGTGCAACACTTACTGTAATAACATGACATAAACCCCAAGCCTGATACCACATCCAGTCATATATTATCCGCGCACCTAAAACAATATATAACAATGTGTCATTTTAAAATCGGGAAGGCATTAATAAATTCATTTAATTTCCATAATTCTGGGAAATTTAACACGATTCTTAAATTCAATAAGCAATGCATTTAATGGGCATGTGTTGATCTTTACTGAAGCATGAAGTGCGTACAATCGGCCTTGCAGCCTGAAACCTGTTCGTTTGTTTTATTGTTTATTTGTTTGTTTGTTTAGTTAATTAGTTTATCAACCCACCAACAGTCTAGCAGTAATCTGGAGACAGTGTGCACATCAAGCAGAAAAGTACTTCACCAAGCAAGACTCCACACCCAATCACATTATCCTGACACCGACTCGACCCAAGCAAGAGTCCACACCCAATCACATTATCCTGACACCGACTCGACCATTGATGCAACTACCATAAGATTTCTTAAGCGTGAACAAGGGAGTTATAGCACAACCAGCACAACAAGGAGAGTCGATGTGAGAGATCCGAAGCGCTGTAGACAGCATGCACTTTAAACAAGAACATGGATATACTGGGGATTCGCTGTCGATTCATGACGTGAATATTTAAGAGTAACGAACCGTTACTCTGATGGGTACTAGATCATCTGCTACTTTGCTTTGTTTTTTGTTGTCTGTTACATCAGTAATTACAAGCTACGTTGTTTACATCTGCATACTTGGTTACTTCAGATTGTGGTTACTTTTGTTAAAACAAGACCTCGCCAAACGGCTGCGATTTCCTATTAATGCCTGCTACCTTTTATAATTGCAAGTTAGACTGATAAACAGAACAGTGGTTCTTTTCACTGAAAGGGGTCTTACAGAACCACTGCGACTTCCTGTTTTTTACTGCTAAACTTTCCCCAGGTAGGTGCTAAAGAACATCCGGTATATGGAGGTGGGCGGTACCTTATGAATATTTATTTCTTAATATATTGTTGCCTCGTCAAAAATGCTCATTGGCTAAGTACCACTAATAAAAGAAGTCTGTTTTTAACAGTTCCCTCCCTTTGTGTAAAAGAAATAAAGACCTAGCGATATTCATGTATTATAACATTAAGTTTTAAAATATGTACGACAGGAATTCGCTCTGTCCGTCGTTGTTGCTTTTCGTTATAATTTAATGGAAATCATGAAAGTGGGATTCAACATTATTTTGTCTCCATATGTTTTGTTTTCACCTTTGTAAACCTGAGGAGTGTTTCGTTTTCGTGCGTTTTAACGTACGCTTCAAACTTTTCAACCGCATTCGTGCCGGAGAAAAATTGCGCCGCCATTTTGATTTTGAAATGGTACGACTCAAATTCTTCTTCGTCACGGATATTAACGTAACACGTGATCCGGAAACTCCGCCCCCTCCAGATACTGGATGTTCTTAAGAAATAACGCTTTCCCCATGATAAACTGCATTTCACAAGAGGCACCAATAATGACTTTGATTGGGGACTATCCGGGTTTTAACCGGGACGGACGCTCTGCCGCTGCGCTACGAGACCTCGAATACAGCTACCACACTATGTTGGCTGTGAAGTACCATTCTCATACGAATTCGTATAGTCCAGACAAGAGTATTACTTCATTATTCATCGTTCGAACCCACTGTAACTATTCCGTAATCACTACATACATATACTGTGTGTTATTTGGCCAGAAAATCTTCGTTCTCATGAATGTGTGCAGGAAGCATTTGATTGGTCCCCTGTCCAAAACGGCACGAAAATTCAGCCAATCAAGTTATTAGGTTATTGCGGCCATCCTGACATCGACAAACAGTTTTTTTTATTCATTATACCATCGGTTGTTGTGAATATTCATGAAACAAACTTTTCCAGCCTAATATCCCACAGCCACCATGACGCAGAGCGTTATGAATGACCGGTTACCAAGGTGATTATAATCTCCTAGAAATCGGAACGCGAATTCTACCCTCGACAATGAAAATCTGTCTCACTAACGAATTGCACTAATGTTGAATTATGTTTCATACTGTACACATTCTCTCTCTCTCTCTCTCTCTCTCTCTCTCTCTCTCTCTCTCTCTCTCTCTCCTCTGTTTGCATGGCCGACCGTCTGTCTGTGCCTCTCTAGCCTATTTGTTTGTCCGCCTGTCTGTCTATGGCCATATGCTTGTTTGCCCATCAGCATGGCTGTCTTTTGGTTCACCTGCCCTACCACCCGTCCGACCACCTGTCTGTCTGATGTAAGCACACCAGTTTGCCTGTCTGTCTATCTGTCTATCAGTCTGCCCGTCCGCCTATCAATCTCCCTGCATGTCTCCCTGTCTACCCACCCACTGTCTATCTGTCTGACTGTCGGCCCGCCATCCTGTTTGTCTGCCCGTCCGCTTGTGTGTCTGTCTGTCTATCTAGTTGCCTGTCTGTCTACCTGTCTGCCCACCCACCTGTCTGTCTGTCTGTCCGCACGCCTGTCTATCTATGTGCCTGTATGTCACCCTGTCGGCCTACCACCTGTTTATCTGACAGTCTGCCCGCCAGTCTGTCTGCCTGACCGTCTGCCCATCTATATGCACGTATGTCTCCCTGTCTGCCCACACACCTGTCTGTCTATGTATATATATGTCTCCCTGTCTGCCCACCCACCTGTATGTCTGCTCGCACACCTGTCTATCTGTTCGACCGCCTGTCTATCTATATGGCTGTATGTCTCCCTGTCTGCCTACCCACCTAACTATCTGACGGTCTGCCCGCGAGCTTGTCTGTCTGCCCGCCGACCTGTCTGCCTGCCCACATATCTGTCTGACTGGAAAAGTATTATTGCTTATAGAATATGCACTAAATTTACCTTTACAAGGTACATCAAAGACCAATATTAACTCGTTAAGCCTTTGTTGCCGCAGCAACTTCATTTGGTAAAAAGTATGAAGTGCTTCCGCACAACCTTAAAGCTGCAGCACAAGTTTAGAACGTTACTTTTGGCTGTCTCTCTCGTCTATAACGAAATGAAATGTCTAGACGGAAGAAGGCATCGTCTTTTGCTGCTAACCGACAGCATTGCATTATACATATATTGCATAACTTGATCACATCTTCACACTAAATGGATTGAACATGCAGTTGTTATATCGTAAATCATAAATATGTCAAACCAATGCTGTGGTTCCCTTAAAGGTGATTATTTCTGACTCGCTGACTTGTGTAGATCGGAATTAAATCTTTACGCTTGATAGCTGTTACTCTGTAGCACAGTCCTTTAAATATGATGGACTCTTGAATCATAATGTACATCTGTGCTCAATCATCATGGAGTTCATTTCTACGAAAAGAGGGGCCACAAAGCTGTGTTACGATGGTTTTGCCTACACTAAGAAGAAGTCGTCTAAGACAACCATCACTTGGGAATGTGCTCAGCGACGCAGTTTATCATGCAATGGCACAGTTATAACTGATAGTTTGGAAAGACAATATCCTAAATCTCTCACATGGAATAACAAATACATTATAGAAAATTTTGTTACACCTAACACATTTCATGTACTGTAGCACCATGTAGTACCGTTTGTGTATGTTTCTAATATGGCGGGAAGACATTTACAGGCGGGATACAGAGTTTGAGAAGAAAGGGAGGGCAATTTCCGCCTTGACATTTTAGTAGAGGGGGCAAACGTCCGCCTTGTAATTTCAGCTGGGGGGCAAACGTCCGCCTTGTAATTTCAGCTGGGGGGCAAACGTCCGCCCTTCACAAATAGGGGGGCAAACGTCCGGGGGGCAAACGTCCGGGGGGGCAACTGTCCTAGATTCAGTGTTGGGAGATCTGTGAATAGTCGGTCGACTTTGCTTTTCAGTTAAATGACTAACCTTACGTTTGACCTACTTAAAATGCTGACTCATGATAAATATCAATGTCTCCCAGTGGTCAGCATTTCCTATAATAACCAGAAACAGAAACACTACAATATACCAATGCTGTTTACACAAGTGGGTGCGGGTCTTTGACTCGACTTATTGCACCAAAGACATAGCTTTATTTTACAATAACATTTTAACATTTTTCTACCATTTTATTATACAATATTTTCACAGGGGGTGCCCGTGGCCGATCAGTTCGAGTCGCTGACTTGTAACTCCTCAGCCATTCAACGCATGGGTTCGAGTCCTGTTGGGTTCGATAACTTTAATGTAGAAATGTTTTCCAGCTAACCTGCTGTGAGCGATGCTTCTACCCAGACATAAGTCTGGCGTCTTCCTCCACCAAACATTAGTTAGACGTTGCCAATATGACCATAATTATGTCCATGCGACGTAACAAAATACAAACTATTTTCATACAAACAATATAAGGGGAACACTTTAACCCGAGACAAAATTAGATAATGATATGTAATTTTAAAGTAACGAACGAATTCTGAAGCTTCTTTAACTATAAAATGAAATTATTACATTTCATACAAATGCTAAGATGGTCAATGTTTACTACTTTGATAAAAGAAATCACTCGCAATATATGTAATTACGAGTATAACATAGAAATAGAATGTGGTGTAAAAATATTATATTTGCATATATTCCCACTTTTCAGAGTTTCGTGAATTCTTATGATTTCGTGAAAGTTTTGTCAACTATCTTAAGGTAGGTTTAAATTGGCAATCAAAAGAAGAAGAAAAGATAGAAAACAACTTTTACATTACTGATAATATAGATCATTTGTTGTGTCTCTGTTGTCACTTCTTTAAGTTTTATAGTCTGTATCTCAAAGCACATGGTTGAGTGACTGAAATGGTGTATGTTTAGATACAGGATTTGTTGTGAGAAATGTAGAAATAAAACAAAATAAATTAACGGATTTATGAGAAAACACATTTCTTCTCGACATTTGATTTGTTGTTCAAAGCAGCCACATTTTTGTGTATTGCTGTTGTGTTTGAGTTTAGTGCTTGCTATGGTTAACAGAGATGCTAAGTAGCAGGATACATAATTAAGAGTTCAGCTGGAGATCATTTAAAGTGTCTGAGAATGTTTAAGCTCTTAAATTGGCAAACTATAATGAAATCACGTTTTGGTCATGAACCATACTTGTATTAATTCACCAGGGAATGGTAACTGTTTGTTTGTTTATTGGGTTGATCGTCTCACCAACAGTATTTGAGGTATCTGGAGACGGTGTCCAATTGAAACAGATATAGCGCTGCCTTCACTGTGTATAGCATTCCGCGAACACATTACATGATACCACATCTAGTCACATTATCCTGAATCCGGACCAACCAGTCGTGGAACTAACCGTATTTTTGCTTAAGCGTTAGCGAGGGAGCTTTACCACAACCATTTCAACGATTTTGGTATGTCGCGGCCCGGGATCGAACCCGAGGCCTCCCTTACCTGGAGCCGGCGCTAAAAGGTCCGTCGTCAATAAGTAAGTTGATACTAACGAAACATGTCGATATTGTACCAAGAACAAGTATGAGATTAATTCAGCTCTATTGGTTTCATTAATCGTGCTATAATAAGTATGTGTTAAGAAATGCACTCAAGGAACACGTGGTACAGTTAAAAAAGATTTAATCTCTCTGTTTTGTGGCCTTCATAATTGTTTGTTTACGTTCTTTGCACTGACAGCTGTCTTACAAAAAGTTTCCCAAAATCATGTTTACATGTTAAGCAAGCTGGCATCTGGTAAAATTTATGTCTTTTAAATTAGTTTTAGCTGAAGAAGTTAAAATAAAAAGACCGAGTTTTATTGCTAAAGCAAACAGGCATCTGGTAAAGTTTATGATGGTTTAAAATGGTTTTAAATGAAGAAGTTGAATTAAAAAGACACACACGTCTGTTGTTAAAACAGTGTTCGAATAACGTTTATACAGTAGTTGGTGTCATAAAGCCATTATATGTAACAAGGCGTAGCTCCACAGTTTATTTATTAATCATTTTATTTTCATTTTATGGTTATTTTTAAGTGGAATCTGCAATCATCAAAGGTGAATGGTGACAGACAACAAAAGTTCAGGCGATCATGTAAATACATTGTAGTGATTTCAAAGATGGATCTGTTGATATTACATTTGTGCAGTTCGTACACTTTTTTGATATGCATTATTAAGCTAATCATTTTTATCTCAAATAGACACGAGGATAGAATATCTTTTATGAAAACTTGACCAAGTTGTTTTAAGTATGTTAACGATAGTAAAATTTCTTTGATAAAAAAGTCTAAACTTCGTAAACATACAACTCAAAACAGTAACAGTATATAACGTAATGTCCCAAGTATGTCTTTATTGTATTGTTCAATTTGGCTTAGAAAAAGAGAATGATGGAAACAACGGATGTGTGTTATTAATTGAAATTCTTAGGTATATGTTTGATACATCCAACCTGCATTAAGCTGGCCATCTTTACAGATAAAATACATCTCTTTAATCATACGTTCTGCTGACAGTAACAGAATCGCGGATATAACTTGCTAGAGCAAAGTTTAATTGCTAAATCACCACGACAGCATGGTATTTTTCTATACATAATATAATATATCTTCCCTATATACCATTATTTCGTTAACGTGTTATCTATATGCAGTATTCCGTTAAGGTGTTTTCTAGTTGTGTTTCGTCCACGTGTTCTCTTAATGCCGAACTTTGTCAGTGTATTCACTCTATGCTGACTTTCGTCAACATGTTCTTTATATGCCATCTTTCGTCAACATATTCTTTATATGGCGTCTTTCGTCAACATATTCTTTATATGCCGTCTTTCGTCAACATATTCTTTATATGCCATGTAAACATGTTCCGGCTATTCTTCATGCATAAGTACGTAGCATTGTTTTCTTTTAACATATATAATGAAAGTTTTCTATGCAGTATTTCGTCAACTTTCTACATGTCATAGTTCGTTCTCTATATGCCATATAGTTCTCTATGTGTCAACGTATTCCCTATATACAATATTTCATTAACGTATTCCCTATATACAATATTTCATTAACGTATTCCCTGTATACAATATTTCATTAACGTATTCCCTATATACAATATTTCATTAACGTATTCCCTATACGCCATATTTCGTCAACGTATTCCCTATATACAATAATTCATTAACGTATTCCCTATACGCCATATTTCGTCAACGTATTCCCTATATACAATATTTCATCAACGTATTCCCTATACGCCATATTTCGTCAACGTATTCCCTATATACAATATTTCATTAACGTATTCCCTATACGCCATATTTCGTCAACGTATTCCCTATATACAATATTTCATTAACGTATTCCCTATACGCCATATTTCGTCAACGTATTCCCTATATACAATATTTCATTAACGTATTCCCTATACGCCATATTTCGTCAACGTATTCCCTATATACAATATTTCATTAACGTATTCCCTATATACAATATTTCATTAACGTATTCCCTATACGCCATATTTCGTCAACGTATTCCCTATATACAATATTTCATTAACGTATTCCCTATACGCCATATTTCGTCAACGTATTCCCTATATACAATATTTCATTAACGTATGCCCTATACGCCATATTTCATTAACGTATTCCCTTCATGCCATATTTCGACAACGTATTCCCTGTATGCAATATTTCTCTAACGTATGCCCTATACGCCATATTTCATTAACGTTGTTCCTGTATGCCATATTTCATTAACGTATTCCCTTTATGCCATATTACGTCAACGTATTCCCTATACGCGATATTTCGTCAATGTATTCCCTATATTCCATATTTCGTCAACGTATTCCCTATACGCCATGTTTCGTCAACGTACTCCCTACGTGCCATTTTTCGCCATCGTATTCCCTATATGGCATATTTTCTTAACGTATTCCCTATATTTCGTCCCTATATGCCATATTTCGTCAACGTATTCCCTATACGCCACATTTCGTCAACGTATTCCCTATACGCCACATTTCGTCAACGTATTCCCTATATGGCATATTTCGTCAACGTATTCCCTATACGCCACATTTCGTCAACGTATTCCATATATGGCATATTTTCTTAACGTATTCCCTATATTTCGTCCCTATATGCCATATTTCATCAACGTATTCCCTATACGCCACATTTCGTCAACGTATTCCCTATACGCCACATTTCGTATTTCCTCGACGTATCCTCTACATGCCGTATTTCGTCGATGTGTCCTCTACATGCCGTATTTCCTCGACGTATCCTCTTCATGCCGTATTTCGTCGACGTATTTCGACATGCCGCATTTCGTCGATGTGTCCTCTATATGCCGTTTTTCGACAACTTGTTCGCTAAGTGCTTGTTTTGTCAACGTGTTCTCTATGTCCCATATTGCGTTTTCGTTTGTTGTTGTTTTTGTTGTTGTTGTTTTTTATAATTCATACGACGCCAATGTTATATATTTATCGTATACTGCGCTGCGTATATAGCGACAGTGCTTTATCAGGAGCATGCGATCATCATTTCTTGTATTTAATGTATCGTCGTTTTTTCTCTACATGCAGTTATTTCGTCATAGTTTTCTATCTGTTCGTTTTCTTTATAATGTATATAGACAGTTGTTTCGTTTAGCGTATGTTGTCACCTTTTTTTATATATATATCGTACACGGTCAATGCGCTATATACCGTTGACTTTTTTCTCCGTATGTTGTATTATCGCCAGTTTCTGTATGCACAATCTGTATTACAATAACTGAGCATCACCCCTTTGATAGGTCAAGTATTTGTTTTTTTTTTCTTTTTTTAAATACATCGCAGCGACCAATTTTGATCATTATAGAGGCGTCCAGCTATTTGGTGAAGGAAGACCCCAGACAAATGCTTGGGTAGAACCACCGGCGCACAGCAAGTCCGCTGGAAACCTTCCCACATTAAGCCCTTCGGCCCTGCTAAGCACGTATTTGTACCAAAGTCAATTTTCATTTGACCAATGTCTCTAAATCGGTTATGTATGGTTTTGTTAATTTGTCAAACATTCAGGTGAACCAAAACGACTAATGCTTAAAAAAAGAAATGAGGACAACTAGATTGTATTGAAATTTATTGCATAACGAGAAACTATTTACAAATAACAATCTATACAATTCGCATCACGTGTCTGAAAACTCGACACCGCCTTGAGTCCAGTTTTTGTAATTTAATTTTGACTTAGTAGTTTCTGACTTCGCTGCAACTCTCACTGTTGTCGGCACTGTCGGTGGTTGGGAGTGTCGCGTTGTTGATTCGCTTGTGTCGCCGGAAATTCTCTCATACCGCTGCTGAGCCTGTATCCGACGGGTGGCTTTACGGAGATCCACCTCATTAGAGTCATCAATAGAAAATGTTGCTCCCGACCCGAGTCCAGACTTCTCATTGGCACGGCGGCCTACCATAATCTGTTAATAAAAAAGAACCATTATGTAATTACAAATATACATTGACTGAGTTAGGCGAGATCGACAACACGAAAATAAAATGTTTTACATAAGATTTTTCCACTTTTTAAACTTTTGAAAAACGCGTTAGACTGAAGCATGCGCATAAAGGGAACCTTATTGATCGAGATAAGAATTTATTAAAATGGTTTAGCGCTTTAAAAAAAGCAAGCAAATTAAACATAAAATTATTGTATTCCTTATATAATTTATATGAAAATATCTTCCCACAAGGAAGATGACTAACATATTTCTTTCATTTCGAAAATAGGGACCAGTGTGACATACACATATGGGGTAATATTTGTAAATGCGCTTGTTATCATGTTTATTTCGTACTATCACGCCTTTAAATAGTAGAGTGCGCTTCCAGTGACTGCACTTATACAATTTCGCGCAGGTTTTCATTCCCGAGCTGTTGTTCGTCTAGTTTCTGCAAAGTTAGAATGCAATATTTCGTAACCATTGTAGTGACTCATGATTATTGGTCAACGAATTATAGAGATCACGACCACAACTCACTCAGTTAAGGACTGTATCCATAATTGCTTAGATTTTCTGTCTTAAAATGGCCAAAAGACACTTGAAGACCTTACTGTATTTAAATTTGATGCGAAATCTAACCCGATGCAATTTTATTTCCCTAGCAATCGTATCAGATTGTGCTTATCTAACCATGTGACCTAGGTGTTGTTGATTGAAACGTGATTATCGTGCAGTGGGTAAGCCCAAGGCAGAACAGTATCCTGGTGCACGAGGTACAGAGTCGTGACTTGTTTATCTGTGAGAGATAGCCCTATCTCGGCATGTATCTGCACTCTTATACATAGCCAATAGAACAGGTTCACTTGTAGTTAGACATTGGATAGTCGAACTTCAATGTATAGGGAAAGAGATTCAAGTTTTAAAAAATGCCGGGGATTTTTCTTCTTCGTTTTGTTATTTTCTCATGAAAGAAAGGGGATTATATAAACGATGTCGGAAATCGTGATGATGTTATGAAATTGTAGATAAGCAAGAACAGAAAACACCTTCATGCATAGACACCTGCGAATGTAGTGCCCTCTTAACAGGCGTACTACAAATGCATACGGGTAGCATTCTAAGGAAGAATCGAACCAGCTTAGGCAAATAGTGTAGATCTAGATCAGCCAGCACCCCATATGAGCGGTCTAATTAGGATCTGCGTTTTTCTCTTAAGACTCTGGTAAAGGTGGTATGCGACAGTTTGGACCAAAAATATGTTCATTAAACATCTTAATAAACCATTGTTACTTGAACAAATATCGCAAAATACTTTTTATTGATGTCCTATAAATGTCTGGAGAATGAACCATAACGACACAATCGTCATTTCAGACTTGTATTTTGCTATCTGAGCCATGCTGCACAGTTAGCTATTTTTAAACTAAGAAAGTCACGTGGCCACTTATGTTTTAGCTCATCCACGTTGGAGGCTATGTGTGTTTATACAAACATGGAGGCTATGAGTGGGCATAAAAACAAGGAGGCTATGAGTGTGCATACAAATATAGAGGCTATGAGTGTGCATACAAACATGAAGGCTATAATCATGCATGCAAGCCTGGAGGCTATGAGTGTGCATACAAACATGGAGGCTATGAGTGTGCATACAAACATGGAGGCTATGAGTGTGCATACAAACATGGAGGCGATGAGTGTGCATACGAGCCTGGAGGCTATGAGTGTGCATACAAACATGGAGGCTATGAGTGTGCATACGAGCCTGGAGGCTATGAGTGTGCATACAAACATGGAGGCTATGAGTGTGCATACGAGCCTTGAGGCTATGAGTGTGCATACAAACATGGAGGCTATGAGTGTGCATACGAGCCTGGAGGCTATGAGTGTGCACACAAGCCTAGAGGCTATGAGTATGCATACAAACATGAAGGCTATGAGTATGCATTCAAGCCTCGAGACTATGAGTGTGCATACAAACATGGAGGCTATGAGCATGCATTCAAACCTCGAGACTATGAGTGTGCATACAAACATGGAGGCGATGAGTGTGCATACAAGCCTGGAGGCTATGAGTGTGCATACATACATGGAGGCTATGAGCATGCATACAAACAGCAAAGCTATTAGTGCGCATACAAACAGTGAAGCTATGAGTGTGCTTACAAACATCGAGGCTATGAGTGTGCATACAAACAGTAAAGCTATTAGTTTGCATACAAACAGTGAAGCTATGAGTGTGCATACAAACATGGAGGCTATGTGTGTGCATACAAACAGTGAAGCTATGTGCATACAAACAGTGAAGCTATGAGTGTGCAAACAAACAGTGAAGCTATGAGTGTGCATACAAACAGCGAAGCTATGAGTGTGCATACAAACAGTGAAGCTATGAGTGTGCAAACAAACAGTGAAGCTATGAGTGTGCAAACAAACAGTGAAGCTATGAGTGTGCATACAAACAGTGAAGCTATGAGTGTGCATACAAACAGCGAAGCTATGAGTGTGCATACAAACAGTGAAGCTATGAGTGTGCATACAAACAGTGAAGCTATGAGTGTGCATACAAACAGTGAAGCTATGAGTGTGCATACAAACAGTGAAGCTATGAGTATGCATACAAACAGTGAAGCTATGAGTGTGCATACAAACAGTGAAGCTATGAGTGTGCATACAAACAGTGAAGCTATGAGTGCATACAAACAGTGAAGCTATGAGTGTGCATACAAACAGTGAAGCTATGAGTGCATACAAACAGTGAAGCTATGAGTGTGCATACAAACAGTGAATCTATGAGTGTGAAGCTATGAGTGTGCATACAAACAGTGAAGCTATGAGTGTGCATACAAACAGTGAAGCTATGAGTGTGCATACAAACAGTGAAGCTATGAGTGTGCATACAAACAGTGAAGCTATGAGTGTGCATACAAACAGTGAAGCTATGAGTGCATACAAACATGGAGGCTATGAGTGTGCATACAAACAGTGAATCTATGAGTGTGCATACAAATAGTGAAGCTATGAGTGTGCATACAAATAGTGAAGCTATGAGTGTGCAAACAAACAGTGAAGCTATGAGTGTGCATACAAGCCTGGAGGCTATGAGTATGCATACAAACATGGAGGCTATGAGTATGCATACAAACATGGAGGCTATGAGTATGCATACAAACATGGAGGCTATGAGTATGCATACAAACATGGATGCTGTGAGTATGTTTACAAGCATGGATGCTATGAGTATGCATACACACATGGAGGCGATGAGTGTGTATAGAGGCCTGGAGGCTGAGTGTGCACACAAGCCTGGAGGCTATGAGTATGCATATAAACATGAAGGCTATGAATATGCATACAAACATGGAGGCTATGAGTGTGCAAACAAGCCTGGAGGCTATGAGTATGCTTACAAGCATGGAGGCTATGAGTGTGCATACAAACATGGAGGCTATGAGTATGCATACAAACATGGAGGCTATCAGTGTGCATACACACATGGAGGCTAAGAGTGTGCATACACACATGGAGGCTATGAGTATGCTTACAAGCATGGAGGCTATGAGTGTGCAAACAAGCCTGGAGGCTATGAGTATGCTTACAAGCATGGAGGCTATGAGCATGCATTCAAACCTCGAGACTATGAGTATGCATACAAACATGAAGGCTATGAGTATGCATTCAAGCCTCGAGACTATGAGTGTGCATACAAACATGGAGGCTATGAGCATGCATTCAAACCTCGAGACTATGAGTGTGCATACAAACATGGAGGCGATGAGTGTGCATACAAGCCTGGAGGCTATGAGTGTGCATACATACATGGAGGCTATGAGCATGCATACAAACAGCAAAGCTATTAGTGCGCATACAAACAGTGAAGCTATGAGTGTGCTTACAAACATCGAGGCTATGAGTGTGCATACAAACAGCAAAGCTATTAGTTTGCATACAAACAGTGAAGCTATGAGTGTGCATACAAACATGGAGGCTATGAGTGCATACAAACAGTGAAGCTATGTGCATACAAACAGTGAAGCTATGAGTGTGCAAACAAACAGTGAAGCTATGAGTGTGCATACAAACAGCGAAGCTATGAGTGTGCAAACAAACAGTGAAGCTATGAGTGTGCAAACAAACAGTGAAGCTATGAGTGTGCATACAAACAGTGAAGCTATGAGTGTGCATACAAACAGCGAAGCTATGAGTGTGCATACAAACAGTGAAGCTATGAGTGTGCATACAAACAGTGAAGCTATGAGTGTGCATACAAACAGTGAAGCTATGAGTGTGCATACAAACAGTGAAGCTATGAGTATGCATACAAACAGTGAAGCTATGAGTGTGCATACAAACAGTGAAGCTATGAGTGTGCATACAAACAGTGAAGCTATGAGTGCATACAAACAGTGAAGCTATGAGTGTGCATACAAACAGTGAAGCTATGAGTGCATACAAACAGTGAAGCTATGAGTGTGCATACAAACAGTGAAGCTATGAGTGTGAAGCTATGAGTGTGCATACAAACAGTGAAGCTATGAGTGTGCATACAAACAGTGAAGCTATGAGTGTGCATACAAACAGTGAAGCTATGAGTGTGCATACAAACAGTGAAGCTATGAGTGTGCATACAAACAGTGAAGCTATGAGTGCATACAAACATGGAGGCTATGAGTGTGCATACAAACAGTGAATCTATGAGTGTGCATACAAATAGTGAAGCTATGAGTGTGCATACAAATAGTGAAGTTATGAGTGTGCAAACAAACAGTGAAGCTATGAGTGTGCATACAAGCCTGGAGGCTATGAGTATGCATACAAACATGGAGGCTATGAGTATGCATACAAACATGGAGGCTATGAGTATGCATACAAACATGGAGGCTATGAGTATGCATACAAACATGGATGCTGTGAGTATGTTTACAAGCATGGAGGCTATGAGTATGCATACACACATGGAGGCGATGAGTGTGTATAGAGGCCTGGAGGCTGAGTGTGCACACAAGCCTGGAGGCTATGAGTATGCATATAAACATGAAGGCTATGAATATGCATACAAACATGGAGGCTATGAGTGTGCAAACAAGCCTGGAGGCTATGAGTATGCTTACAAGCATGGAGGCTATGAGTGTGCATACAAACATGGAGGCTATGAGTATGCATACAAACATGGAGGCTATCAGTGTGCATACACACATGGAGGCTAAGAGTGTGCATACACACATGGAGGCTATGAGTATGCTTACAAGCATGGAGGCTATGAGTGTGCAAACAAGCCTGGAGGCTATGAGTATGCTTACAAGCATGGAGGCTATTAGTGTGCATACACACATGGAGGCTATGAGTATGCATACAAACATGGAAGCTATGAGTGTGCATACAAGCCTGGAGGCTATGAGTATGCTTACAAGCACGGAGGCTATAAGTATGCATCCAAGCCAGGAGGCTATGTGTATGCTAACAAGCATGGAGGCTATAAGTATGCATACAAGCCAGGAGGCTATGTGTATGCTTACAAGCATGGAGGCTATGAGTATGCATACAAGCCAGGAGGCTATGAGCATGCATACAAACATGGAGGGTATGAGTGTGCATACAAACATCAAGGCTATGAGTGTGCATACAAACAGCAAAGCTATTAGTGTGCATACAAACAGTCAAGCTATGAGTGCATACAAACATGGAGGCTATGAGTGTGCATACAAACAGTGAAGCTATGAGTGTGCATACAAACAGTGAAGCTATGAGTGTGCATACAAACAGTGAAGCTATGAGTGTGCATACATACAGCAATGCTATGAGTGTGCATACAAACAGTGAAGCTATGAGTGCATACAAACATGGAGGCTTTGAGTGTGCATACAAACAGTGAAGCTATGAGTGTGCAGACAAACAGTGAAGCTATGAGTGTGCATACAAACATGGAGGCGATGAGTGTGCATATATACAGCAATGCTATGAGTGTGCATACAAACATGAAGGCTATGAGTATACATACAAACAGCAAAACTATGAGTGTGTGTACAAACAGCAGAGCTATGGATGTGAATAGAAACTGGGATGCACTGAGTATGAATACACACAGTGCGGCTTTGAGAATGCATAAAAATAGGGAGGTTTGGTTTGGAATGCATACAAACAGGGAGGCTTTGTGAATATGCACAGACAGAGGAGTGGGGGAGGGGGGCCGGGGGTCAGGCTGAGTATGCAAGGTAGCTTGAAAACCTCCACACATAAAAGTTCTTGCCCCAACCAAGACCCAAGACACGAACACAAGTGGTGAGGGGGTGAAGAGTTTCAAAGTTGGCAACTTAATTAAGAGCAAGCTTTTTGACAATGATCATCTTATAAAAACATCATTTTTCATTTTATACTTAAAATATTTCATATCCTTGAGTTCTCAAGTATAAAACATTGATACTTCTGAACACAAGATTCATGCATGTGTTAAAGAAAAGCTTAAAAAGAAACCCTTTCATACAGTTTACAAAACAAAATATTGACCAAGATTCCTATCTTTAATGAAGACATGGAGGGCCATGTATTACCGTTCCTTTTATTCTTGAATAAAAAATAACAATTTGACCCTTGTGTATACAACAGCTAATGGATTCTGTTATATATATTTATTAAACCTTTCTATTTTCCCACCACCTGTTTTAAGACACACATATGGCAGCTAATTCACTGCCTGCTGTAAGAGTCAGTAACTGCGTATAATGTTAGTAATGATCTCCACAGAACCTCGCTGCCTGGATTCAATTTCCAGTTGCAGTAGACCATTGGATGTCTTCCAGCTGACTTAAACTAAGCCAGTGGTTCTAACCAAATATTTGTATGTGGTCTTCCAGCTGACTTGCATGAAGCCAGGGATTCTGACCAAATATATGTCTGGGGTCATCCAGCTGACTAACACTAAGCCAGTGGTCCTAACCAGATATTTGTCTGGGATCTTCCTTCACCAATGACAGCTCTTCACCAATGACAGCTGGACACTGCTGCACAAGAGGAATTATGTTTTTGAATGTAGATATCAAACCAGATTTCATGACTAATGAGTTAAGATAGACAACTCTTTCTATACTCACCGGTTCTTGTATGCCAGAGTTATTCTTCCCTAATGACTCGCCAGCCTTCCACCCCATTTTCTGCAGCAATTTGTGGCCCATGTTTTCTGAGGACAATGGCCTGAAAAGAGAGAAATGTGTGATACAATGTTTCCATACAAGTACAGATATGAGTGAAACTGAAAAACTTTCCATGCATGTAAAAATATACATGAAAATAATATTTCCATTAAAAAAATGTCATCATTAAAAAAATGTCATCAGACGATGGTTATTTCTTTCACAGCAAACAATTTACATGCAAGTACTTCAACAGATTGAACTTCTTACTTAAGCTAGCCATAGGGAAATAAACACTTGAACGATTTGAGAGGAAAAATGAATTATAGCTTAGTAAATTGTAAAAAAGTTATGAACTCATGCACTAACATTATTTAACATAGAAACCATGGTTTACATACCCCTGTACAGTAAATTATTACAACATAACTATGAAATTAAGCTAATGTGTTAACTTTTAATACTTAATAACAATGGTACAATCTTGAACATACCTACGCAGCGATATTTTTTCATCTAAAAAGTATGAGATACAAAAGTGCACATATTTGAAAACAATAAGTTTTTTTCAAAATTAATGAGATTTTTTTGTAATCTTTGACAAAAGTTTTATTTCTGCGCATAAAAACCAATAACAATGTACATTCATTGTACAAAAACATTATATCTTATTTTCGTTTGTGATAGTTTTGCCGATCAAATGCTGTCCAAAAACGGTGATAAGTCACTGATCAGTTGACAGACGAAGTTTCTTTTAGGCGGCATGACATTAGTGTCTCAAAATTGAAAATGGAAATGACTGGAGATCGATCTGGTAACCGCCATCGTATTGTACTGCCAAACAGGAAACAAGTGTGCATGAACAAGGGCTTGTGACATAGCGGTGTTCTAGACAATTTTTATCTCGTAATAATTGCCCAAAGACGATGTATTATGGATATGAAATTTTTCAGACGTTATGATTGCTAGTTTATCCATTGTGTTTTTCAAGCGCCGATGCATTAAAATTATGCATTTTTCTTGAAAAATATGTGCTAAAATCGCGAATCGCACACCAAAAAATATCACTGCCTTTTCAATAAAACAATAGGGTACATTTTTATGTGAACTATTTATACATATTTTACATATCTTTTAACTAAAGCAATGTGTTCTGTTGTAATTCTTATGCTTCTTAACCAAACATTTAGCAGTTAGATGCACACATCTTATCATCACTTCATCAAGTTAATTTCAACACCATCATATTTTAATTTACATATGAACAAGAGAATGGGTAGAACCAATGGATGCTCTCTGCATAAACTCTAGTTCCAAAAGGTTTGTTTTCTTTCTTTTTTTATCCCTCTTAAACTTTTACTTTGACAGTCCCAACAAAATTAAAGTATGAAAAAAAACAAAGGGAAATTATTCTTAAACTATGCAAAAGAGAGTTATAATTCTTGTACAGTGCACTTCTCCTCTTGGAGATCTATCTACCTATAAAGTTTTATGTTAATAACTCTTACAGTTTTTGTGTTAAGCTCTAAACACAATTAAACATTAAAAATTAACAAAGGGCAATAACTTCTAAATTATGCAAAATAAGAACTGAAGTTATGTGCTTCATTGTAACATACCAAAGAACTGAAGCTATGTGTTTCAATATTACATACCTAAAAACTGAAGCTATGTGTTTCATTATAACATACCTATAAACTGAAGCTGTCATTTCATTATAACATACCACTGAACTGAAGCTGTGTGTTTCATTATAACATACCACTGAACTGAAGCTGTGTGTTTCATTATAACATACCACTGAACTGAAGCTGTGTGTTTCATTATAACATACCACTGAACTGAAGCTGTGTGTTTCATTATAACATACCACTGAACTGAAGCTGTGTGTTTCAATATAACATACCCATAAACTGAAGCTGTGTGTTTCATTATAACATACCACTGAACTGAAGCTGTGTGTTTCATTATAACATACCACTGAACTGAAGCTGTGTGTTTCAATATAACATACCTATAAACTCAGGCTGTATGTTTCAATATAACATACCTATGAACTGAGGCCGGTGTTTCCTGTTTGGTGCTAGAGTGATCAATTCCTACAGTTTTACGACGTTCATCAGCACGGTCATTGTAGCCTGGGTTCTTTAAAGAAGGATGACCTTTGTAGGCATCATTCTAATGGAGAGAAATGTAAAATTAGAAAAATAATTAAAAATAAACTAAACCCAATTAAATTTACTTCTACAATGTTTCTTCCACTTAACTGTGGAATAAACATTCTGTTTATTAAAGTGTTAACACAACTTTTTTATTTTTTAAGATGTTTACTATATCAAATTTACATTAGATCTTCAAGTTTCATCTCAATATCTTCAAAAAAACAATTTTTTATAAAAATATTGATATTTTAAGTTCTTGCTTCATTAAGAATACTAACATCTAGGAATAATGTTAAGTCATTGCCTGCTTACATTTTCTCATAGTATTCCTATGAAAGAAATTGGTGCCTTTTTTCCCCCTTACGATCACTTTTCATCTAAAAATATGTTCAATATGTACATAATTTCACCAATTTTGACATTATTGTCCCCAAAAATCAGATTGAAGCTTGGGGAAATAGGCAATGTCTAGCGGTACTAGTTCAGTCAAGTACAGTGGGTGTTCCATTCTCCAACATCGAAGAAACTTGATGTGGGTGTCGGAGAGGATATATGTCTGGATATCACCATGTGCCCTGTAAACCTATGATCAGCTGAATCGATATTATTCATAACTAAGCTCAAGTCAATCGCTGTTTTATAAACCATGTCTTCATTTGATATTACCATTTTGCTTTTTTGAAGCATCGCATTAGTTAGTAGAAACACACACCACAGGGATTCAAATCAAGTAAAAAAATTTAATAAGAAAAAATGTGATACCATGACATTTGGTGTTCTATTCTATTATATTAGCCATTCTAATATCTACCGTAGCTTTTATTGGATTTTATTGCCATGATCTGGTGAGGCCAAGAAGTAACAAGTAAGCAGCTAACTGCTAAGCCATGGGCACCCCATGATCTATTATTCTCAAATCTACCTAAATGAAATGAAGGAAAGACATAAATACATACCTGCAAACCATACTTCTTCTTCAATTGTTTCATTTGCATTTTAGCCTGTCTTTGCTTCTCTTCTTTAGACAGTATGGTTATCTCTGAAATTAGACAAGAAAGGCAGGAAAAAATTTAACAGTTGATCTGTTAATACAACATCACACAACATCACATACACTAACAGTTTTAAGTTAAATAAATAGTATGCAGTTATTTTATATCTTTTTGTGACAGATTCCTACTACTGACCCAAAGTGGAGGGCTGACCTTTGAACTTTTGGCCCAAGGTAGAGAGGTTGACTTTTTGAATTGTTGGCCCAAGGTCGAGGGGATGCCTTTTGAACTGTTGACCAAAGGTGGAAGGGTTGACTTCTGAACTGTTGACCAAAGGTGGAGGGGTTGACTTTTGAATTGTTGGCCCAAGGTGAAGGAGTTGACTTTTGAACTGTTGACCAAAGGTGGAGGGGTTGCCTTTTGAACTGTTGACCAAAGGTGGAGGGGTTGACTTTTGAACTGTTGACCAAAGGTGGAGGGGTTGACTTTTGAATTGTTGGCCCAAGGTGGAGGGGTTGACTTTTGAATTGTTGGCCCAAGGTGGAGGGGTTGCCTTTTGAACTGTTGACCAAAGGTGGAGGGGTTGCCTTTTGAACTGTTGACCAAGGTGGAGGGGTTGACTTCTGAACTGTTGACCAAAGGTGGAGGGGTTGCCTTTTGAACTGTTGACCAAAGGTGGAGGGGTTGACTTTTGAATTGTTGGCCCAAGGTGAAGGAGTTGCCTATTGAACTGTTGAACAAAGGTGGAGGGGCTGCCTTTTGAACTGTTTACCCAAGGTGGGGGGACTGACTTTTTAACTGTTGGCCCAAGGTGGAGGGGCTGACCTTTGAACTGTTTGCCCAAGGTGGAGGGGCTGAACTTTTGAACTGTTGGCCCAAGGTGGAGGGGCTGACTTTTGAATTGTTGGCCCAAGGTGGAGGTGATACTTTTGAACTGTTGGCCAAAGGTGAAGGGGTTGCCTTTTGAATTGTTGGCCCAAGTTGGAGAGGTTGACTTTTGAATTATTGGCCCAAGGTGGAGAGGTTTACTTTGAATTGTTGGCCCAAGGTGGAGAGGATGACTTTGAATTGTTGACCTAAGGTGGGGAGGTTGACTTTGAACTGTTGACCCAAGGTGGAGAGGTTGACTTTGAACTGTTGGCCTAAGGTGGGGAGGTTGACTTTGAACTGTTGACCCAAGGTGGAGAGGTTGACTTTGAATTGTTGGCCCAAGGTGGGGACATTGACTTTGAACTGTTGACCCAAGGTGAAGGGGTTGACTTTGAACCTTGGCCTAAGGTTGAGAGGCTGACTTTGAATTGTTGGCCCAAGGTGGTTAGGTTGACTTTGAATTGTTGGCTCAAGGTGGAGAGGTTGACTTTGAACTGTTGGCCCAAGGTGGAGAGGTTGACTTTGAACTGTTGGCCCAAAGTGGAGAGGTTGACTTTGAACTGTTGGCCCAAGGTGGAGAGGTTGACTTTGAACTGTTGGCCCAAGGTGGAGAGGTTGACTTTGAACTGTTGACCCAAGGTGGAGAGGTTGACTTTGAACTGTCGACCCAAGGTGGGGACATTGATTTTGAACTGTTGGCCCAAGGTGGAGGGGTTGACTTTGAACTGTTGGCCCAAGGGTGAAGGGGTTGACTTTTGAATTGTTGGCCCAAGGTAGGAACATTGACTTTGAACTGTTGGCCCAAGGTGGGAACATTGACTTTGAACTGTTGGCCCAAGGTGGGAACATTGACTTTGAACTGTTGGTCCAAGGTGGAGAGGTTGACTTTGAACTGTTGGCCCAAGGTGGAGAGGTTGACTTTGAACTGTTGACCCAAGGTGGGGACATTGATTTTGAACTGTTGGCCCAAGGTGGAGCGGTTGACTTTGAACTGTTGGCCCAAGGGTGAAGGGGTTGACTTTTGAATTGTTGGCCCAAGGAGGAGATGATGACTTTTGAACTGTTGGTTCAAGGTGGAGGGGTTGGCTTCTGAACTGTTGGCCCAAGATGGAGGAGTTGCTTTTTGAACTGTTGACCAAAGGTGGAGGGGCTGCCTTTTGAATTGTTGACCAGGGGCTGCCTTTTGAACTGTTGACCAAAGGTGGAAAGGTTGACCTTGAATTGTTGACCAATGGTGGAGGAGTTGCCTTTTGAATTGTTGACCAAAAGTGGAGGGGCTGCCTTTTGAACTGTTGACCAAAGGTGGAGGGGCTGCTTTTAACTGTTGGGCCAAGGTGGAGGGGTTGACTTTTGAATTGTTGACCAAAAGTGGAGGAGTTGCCTTTTGAATTGTTGACCAAAAGTGGAGGGGCTGCCTTTTGAACTGTTGACCAAAGGTGGAGGGGCTGCTTTTAACTGTTGGGCCAAGGTAGATGGGCTGCCTTTTGAACAGTTGACCAAAGGTGGAGAGAATGACTTTTGAACTTATGGTGCAAGGTGAAGGAGTTGACTTTTGAACTGTTGGCCCAAGGTTGAGGGGCTGCCTTTTGAACCGTCGACCAAAGGTGGGGGGGGCTGCCTTTAACTGTTGGACCAAGGTGGATGGGCTGCCTTTTGAACTGTTGACCAAAGGTGGAGGGGATACTTTTGAACTGTTGGCCCAAGGTGGAGGGAATGACATTTGAACTTATGACCCAAGGTGAAGGAGTTGACTTTTGAACTGTTGGCCCAAGGTGGAGGGAATGACATTTGAACTTATGACCCAAGGTGAAGGAGCTTACTTTTAAACTGTTGGCCCAAGGTGGAGGGAATGACATTTGAACTTATGACCCAAGGTGAAGGAGTTGACTTTTAAACTGTTGGCCCATGGTGGAGGGAATGACATTTGAACTTATGACCCAAGGTGAAGGAGTTGACTTTTGAACTGTTATATTTGGCTTGCATGTGAATACTTTTGTCCTGTGCCATTTCAAATTTTGGTATATGTTGCAGTCTTCATAGGACTTTGTCATATATTCTTATATAAAGCAACAAGTGATTATTTATATGATGTAAACATAACCTTTTTTTCTTCTCCTTCTATTTGAGTCACTTTTAAAAATAAAGCTACAATGGTCAGATAAAATAACTGATGGTTCTACTGAGAAAATTAAAAATGTTTAATATGTTAATAAAAAAATTGTAAATAATAAAAGAATAAAAATAAAAAAACACCATACCTTTGGTAGGAAGACTTGCTTTGTTTTTGGCCATAACCACCCCTGGCTCACACTGATCACATGTATCTGTCCCATGATGGATATGACACAGTAAATGAGTGTCACCCAATCGAATAACATCACCATGGTGAATTTCACAGCAGCCATTTGTTCCCTTACAAGTAAAGGTATGATAATTAGTGTAAGGCTGAACAGGTGGCCTTGTTCCCTTACAAGTATGATAATTAGTGTATGGTTGAATAGCTGACCTTGTTCCCTTACAAGTATGATTATTAGTGTATGGCTGAATAGCTGACCTTGTTCCCTTACAAATATGATAATAACTGTATGGCTGAATAGCTGACCATGTTCCCTTACAAGTAAAGTTATGATAATTAGTGTAAGGCTGAATAGCTGACCTTGTTTCTTTACCAGTATGAAAATAACTGAATGGCTGAATAGCTGACCATGTTCCCTCACAAGTAAAGTTATGATAATTAGTGTAAGGCTGAATAGCTGACCTTGTTTCCTTGCAAGTATTATAATAACTGTATGGCTGAATAGCTGACCTTGTTCCCTTACAAGCATGATAATTAGTGTAAGGCTGAATAGGTGACCTTGTTCCCTTACAAGTATTATAATAACTGTATGGCTGAATAGCTGACCATGTTCCCTTACAGGTAAAGTTATGATAAAAACTGTATGGCTGAATAGCTGACCTTGTTCCCTTACAAGTAAAGGTATGATAATTAGTGTATGGCTGAATAGCTGACCTTGTTCCCTTACAAGTATTATAATAACTGTATGGCTGAATAGCTGACCATGTTCCCTTACAAGTAAAGTTATGATAAAAACTGTATGGCTGAATAGCTGACCTTGTTCCCTTACAAGTAAAGGTATGATAATTAGTGTATGGCTGAATAGCTGACCTTGTTCCCACACAAGTAAAGTTATGATAATAACTGTATGGCTGAATAGCTTACCTTGTTCCCTTACAAGTATGATAATTAGTGTATGGCTGAATAGCTGACCTTGTTCCCTTACAAGTATGATAATTAGTGTATGGCTGAATAGCTGACCTTGTTCCCACACAAGTAAAGTTATGATAATAACTGTATGGCTGAATAGCTTACCTTGTTCCCTTACAAGTATGATAATTAGTGTATGGCTGAATAGCTGACCTTGTTCTCTTACAAGCATAATAATTAGTGTAAGGCTGAATAGCTGACCTTGTTTCTTTACCAGTATGATAATAACTGAATGGCTGAATAGCTGACCTTGTTCCCTTACAAGTAAAGTTATGATAATAACTGTATGGCTGAATAGCTGACCTTGTTCCCTTACAAGTAAAGTTATGATAATAACTGTATGGCTGAATAGCTGACCTTGTTCCCTTACAAGTTTGATAATTAGTGTGCAGCTGAATAGCTGACCATGTTCCCTTACAAGTAAAGTGATGATAATTAGTGAAAGGCTGAATAGCTGACCTTGTTTCCTTACAAGTATGACAATTAGTGTAAGGCTGAATAGCTGACCTTGTTCCCTTACAAGTATGACAATAAGTGTAAGGCTGAATAGCTGACCTTGTTCCCTTACAAGTATGATAATTAGTGTATGGCTGAATAGCTGACTTTCTATAAACAAAGGAATATGTATTTTTTGTCTGTGATTAAAGCATGAATAAAAACTGTCAAAATAATGAAGCAGGGGAGTTTCTGACAAATTGTGAAACCAACCATTACCTTTGAGATCCTCACGTTGCCAAGGTATGTCCCTGTATGGCTGCCCATATCTCTGATAACATACTGTCCTGATTCCTCACTGTACACAATCTCTGCATGAAGCTGAAGGAAGCAGAATATAAGAAGAAAATGCACACCTTTTTTTTTTAAATAATCCTACCAATCTTCAGATAATACATATGAAAAGTAATGCATTCAGATAAGAAAAAAATGATTAAAATGATTAACAAATTGTCATGTAAGTATATATGTCATATATTTCCATAATCCTTATCTGGTAATTTTGGGACCAAATTTTAAGAATAAAATCCAAATATCATAAAACAAACTCTTGTGTTGTTATCGCAAAGAGTCAATGGCAGTTGCCTACATTTTCTTTAGACTCTAATGGAAGAAAGGTATGTTACATCTCCAAGAAAAAAAATGCTGGAATTTAAATACAGTCGGCACTCGTTGTTACGACTTCGGTAGAGTCGATATTCTCGATGTGTCGATCCTTTGACAAAATCATAACTTTTTTTGCTTCTTTATCTATATACATTTAGCATTTATCTGTCGATATTTTAAGTGTCGAATTATTTGGTATATCAACCTATTTCCGAATCCCCTGTAGCTATTCAACACCATTTGTTTGCCACTCCTTACTCGAAGTTGCTTCACGGTTTGCCGAGGTGTGAATACACTTAATTGGATCACTAACATGTGTTCAATCAGGCTGCTTACGGACGCTCCATCAAGTACTCGTACATAATTGATTGGCGTGAATGCATTCACTCAAACCTACCTTAATTGTGAGTGAATTATGCCACGCGACTGTTGCTACACGTATTTAATGCCCAATACATCTGACTGCTGCATTACTTTCAACATGGCTTCCGACTGTTGTAATACGACACGTGACTTTGCGGCGCTCGAGAAATCTGGAGAAGGTCCCGGTACCCAACCCGGGGATCGAGTGCCAGTAAAGGCACAAAGAGAAAATTGACTGGATGACTTCCCAGCTGTTTACTGAATGGGTCCGCATTCTTGAAGAAAACATGAAAAGAAAACGCGGAAAGTTAGCCCTTATTGTTGATAACTGTCCCGCACACCCTCTTGTGAATGGATTGACGGCGATTGAAATTGTTTTCCTGCCACCCAACACAACAAGCCTGACCCAACCAATGGACCAGGGTGTTATTAAAAGCCTAAAAGCACAGTACCGCAAACAGGTTTTAACAAGAAAGCTTGTAGCGATCGACTCTGCTACAGAGTTCTCAATCAATGTCCTTGATGCCTTGCGCATGTTGCGAAAGGCCTGGGACGAGGTTTCCTGTGCAACGATTGTTAACTGCTACCACCATGCTGGATTTGAGACGTCAAAGGTGCAGGTAACAGAAATGGAAGATGATCCAGAAGAAAACATTCCATTGGCAAGACTTTCCAGCATTCTTGGGGAGACTGCATCGTTTGACGAATATCTAAATGTTGACAATAATCTGCCATCAACAGAACCCCAGGATGATGAAGACATCGTCAAGTCTATTTTAGAGACGGAGAGTGACACATCAGCATATGTAGACTCCGACAACGAAGACGATGACAGCTCCTCGATCGCAGTAAAAGGCGTAAAAGCTAGTGATGCTTTAAATGCCTGTGACCTGATCAGGACCTTTTTAGAGGGAGAAAATGAGTATGCCAGAGACAAACAGAAGAAATTAGACGAAATTGAGAGATTCATCCGGCGTAGATTTTACAGTAGCGTCCTCTCGAAACAGAAGTCAATAACCGATTTCTTTGTATCGGCAGAAAAAAGATAAATGACCGAACAGAAGCTAATCATCGCATATTGTTGTTGATGTTGTAAATATTAAACATATATTTCTCATGTTGTATATTATTTAACCAATTATCAAAGTATTTCATAATCGAATATTGCATATCAAAATATGACAAGAAAGAAGTACATGTATCTCTTATTTAATTTATTCTGTATGAAATACAAGTCAAAATTTATGCGAGTGTTGTTCTCACACCAACACAAGATGGCGGACAGTCAATAAGTAAGCATTTATCTGTCAAACTACTTTTGTCTCGATAATTTTCTTCAGGTCCAAACAAAGTCGAGACAACGAGTGCCGACTGTAAACTGAAACAAATGCCTTGCTTACAAACCAAGAGTTCTGTCTCAATCTAATATTTGACCATCTGCAATGCTAGCTTTGATCTCAATTTAAATACTGATTAGCTAGATACAGATTTGTGCACAAAATTAAAACCAATGCAGTATGACAGTGCTCATACAAGGGTGAGTAGAAGGCCTTTTGCTTTTCACAAAATAGTCAAGCTAGTCAACTATAATTTTCACACTGAAAGTTATCTTGATACTATATGACTTGTTCATTGTACTGACCTGGCCAATCCCAGTATCAGGTATACAGATGGTAAGGTTGGATGTCTTATCACTCCCTATGGTTGCTCCAGAACATGTAACCACATACAGCCAACCAACAGTCACACTGGCCGATTGTTGCACCACCATCCGGATACAGGGCGGCCAACTGGATGTGAGATCTGGAAAAGTACAATGTAAGTTTATATATGAATATTCATAATGTTAAACTTTTAATAAAAGAACAAAGTATAAAAATGAAAAGGGAAGTGGCCATTCTATAGCTGTCCAGTATTCATAAAAATTTATAGTACAGCCGATATATAAATGGCTATGTATAAATATGTTTTGACTATTTCTTAACTCTTGTGATCTCTACTTGGCTTGTTTGTTTTTTGGGTTCAATGTCCCAACAGCAGTATTAGAGTTATCTGGAGACTGTGTCCACTTAAAGCAGATATAGTGCTGCCTTCAATGTGTCTAGCATGCCGTGAACACCTAGCATATCACATCCAGTCATATTATCCTGACACTGGGCCAACCAGTTGTGGAACTACCCTTATAATTGCCTGAGCGTTAGCAAGGGATCTATACACTACCATTTTTAATGACTTTGTATTTTGCCGGGCAGGATCGAACCGGGGCACTGCTATACCTGGAGCCGACACTCTCCCGATTACGCTACCAGGTCTGGTACTTTGCTTATGTCCTAATATAACTCGGCTATGGCTCTTAGTTTTAAACAGAAATACATTAAAATTGGTGAATAATCAATCATAGTTTATGTATTCTTTGCTACATTATGTTCAGTTGAATAGATTAGTTTAAAAACAATGATTCTTTTCTAATTAAAGTTATACTCTTACCCTAATTAGCCTGAGTATGGCCTATTTGCTATGACTTGGTTTTGGCTTTTTGAAAAACATCGCAGTGACCAATTATAATCCTTATTGCAACGTCCTGCTTTTTGGTGAAGAAAGACCCCAGACACATGTCTGGGTAGAACCAAAGACACACCACAAGTGAGCTAAAAGACCTCACATTAAGTCCTTTGCCCTGAATGGAAATCAAACCCACAAGGTGAGAGGCTAAGCAATCAGAGGAGTTACAAATCAGCGACTCTACCACTAGGCAATGGGTGCCCCACTATTAGCTATGATGAAACATGTGAAAGTGATTCCAAGAGATTATCAAGCAGTTATGCCTGGAATCAAACAATTATAAACCCCTTAAGAGCTAAATGTTTGATCTAGTGGTGATGTTTCTTCCTTTTTACATAACCATTTCATTATCTGCTAATCAGAAGATAAGGCACACAGATGTTGATTAAATATCGAAAATATTAAACAAGTTTGAGAAAACAACATCGTAAAAGGCTCAGCCAAGTTTCATATTATTTTATCCAACTAATTTAATGTGCTCAGTAGTCACTAAAGATGAGTATGGGATTCTATTTATTGCACAACCAATCAATCAGCTGTTGTTGCTTTAAATATAGCTTTGAATTGAAATTTATGCTGTTATATTGGGAAACAATGTTACATCAACAAACATTTACAACTTTGTAACTTATAAATGCGTGAATGAAAAGTACTAATGGATGTTACTCAATGAATACACGTCCAGTTATGTGATAATTAGATATATTTTTGTAAGGAACCATTAACTGAAGGGCCTCTTCACCGTGATATTTACCAGTTTCCATTTCATTGCCATTGTCCTCCTCAGCGGTAATGGAATTGTCCGAGTCAGTGGACGTTATTATGCTGCTTGAGCTGGTCTCTGACAATGACGATGTTGATGAACATGATAGTAATCTTGAAGAATATCTGGATGAATAACCAGATGCTGAGTCAGATATTTCCCCCGACTCCGTTCCACTGTCTTGCATTTTTTCTTTTTCATGATCATGAGCATATGGTTTTATATCACATGTATATCTATTTTTAATAAGCTTATTATGTGTTTTCCTCCAGTCTTCCAAGTCACCATCATCCCCAACATTAACATCATCACACATAAAAGCACCTTTATCTTGTACATCATGGTCTAACACCCTGCCTTCAACATTCTGTTTATTTTCTCTCACAATATATCCACTCATGGTTTCTTGTTTTTCACGTCTATTTTTAAGTCTCTTCACAAAATCATTTTGATCTTCCTCAACAACCTCAGCAGTAGTGATGCATGTGCCAGATTTAACCCTTAGATTAGAATTATTTCCCATCCTTGATGATGGCTTGGATTTATTACCATCAAGACTAGATATTTTAAATACATTCTTATCTAATTGATCAATTTTACCATGTGATCTTTGAGCAAGTTTGGTTCTAAATTCCATTCTTGTTGAACTTTTCTCTGGACTAGAGAGAGGAATATCTCTCTTATTTATTTTGCTGTTTGAGTTTTCATCACTGTCCTCATTAGATATATCTGAACATAGTCTTAGCAGCCTGACAGCATATTTATCCTTGGTAACAGTTCCTTGTTCTTTTTTGTTACTCCTTAAGTGATTTCTATTTTTTGTCATTTTGTCAGAGGAATGTCTGCATCTATGACTAACCTGCCTAGATTTTGAACTAGATTTTTCAAAGGAACTTAAACTGCTGCAAGCCCTCGGACAGTTCTTGGTATCAGCCTTACAACCTTCACTCAAAGCCGACCTTGACCTCCTGTGCAGGCACGCTGTACAAGATTTTGCTTTTCTGTATTTTGCATCTTCAAAATGGACTGAATCATGCCTATTATGACAGCTTGCATCACAAAAAGCCTCCTCTGTCTTTCTTATCTTTTTCAAAGAATGGGAATGCTTCTTAGCTTTTAACCTATTCTTTTCCATTTTTCTTTCCTTTTTTATCTCTTTCTCCCTTTTTCTTTCTTTTTTGGCTTGCATATATTTTCTACGCTCCTTGCGATTGGCAAAGACCTGAAACAAAATGCAGGTTGTTTTTTAACATATTGGAAGGATGTACATTACCTAATATATTTCTTCTCACATGTTCATTCCTTGGCTTTATTGACATTTCTTCAAAGGATTTCATTATCCCGCCCAATTTTATTTGTTGACCCTAGGGATGAAAAAAAAGTATTTAAGTTCCTAAACTTATTATTCTTACGTCAATTAATGTATAAATCAACAAATATTTGTATACATAATTCAAAGCTATGCTGGTGTTTTGCAATCAAAACCTTTATATAATGATGTCTCAACCTCTTTACATAATGATTAATTTTGACTTTTTTTACACATCTTCTCTTAACTTAAAATTTGACTATATCACATAAAAATTGATATACAAATTGAAAAAAATAGGATTAAAAAACCAAATTTGTTACAAAAGAGATCACACTAAATATAAATTACAAAGAGATACGTCTTTTTGATACCCTTGATGAGAGATTTAAATGAGTTTTGGTCAATTGTATTTCTATATAGGATAATTTAACATAATTTTGTTTTGAATTTTAAGCCCCTTTTTTGGAAGAAAAATGTGGAGCATTTTGTCAGCCTAGGCTTGGTCATTACTTAATCATTTTGTAAAATTCCATATCTCAACAACCATCAAATCCATTCATTTTAAATAAAAGGAATATTTGTTCAAAAGCATACCCATTTAAAGGGGAGGTAACCCTAAAATGAATTTTGGCAGAGTAATATCCCTTTTTTGAAAACGAATTTTCATTACACTGTCATACATGTGAACTCTCCCACTTTTGAGGTTCAAAATTATTTGAAAATGAGGAAAATTTTACACATTTTCAGAAATCTCTATATTTGGAAACAGATACTTCTTTCTTTTTTTATAAGAAAATAACAAATCTCCCACTTCACAAGTAAAAATCTCCAACTTTGACCTCAGAAAAAGTTCACAAGTGTGCACTTTCCAACACTGAGAATAGTACAGCTTGTGCATGTTATATGTATGTATGCTTGCTTTCACATACTTTTCTTCTATCAACAATTCTACAATCGGTTAAATATAACCAAAAGCAACAAAGATAGTGCTGCCTTTATAGTGACAACATGCAATAAGAATATCATACAAATTATGTTAAAACTACACCACCCAGATGTGAAACTATTAAAATAAGACCTGAGCTAAGAGATCACCATACCATTACCAATTTAATGTTTGGTATTATTTTTTTTAGTCAAATTCTGAATTTATAACACTGAACAGTTTTCGACAAAACCAAGTGGGTCCTTTATAATCTCTGTCGGTCCATTTAATTTCATAAGATAAATGGACCGACAGTCCAACAGAATTTTCAGCCCCATCATTTTCAAAATTCTGATTTGTTATGAAAACATATATACTAAACTAAACAACACTTTAAGCCTTGTACTGAACCCAACCACTTGTAACACCTCGGTTAGCTTACCAACCTTTCTTTTGGTCAAAATGTCAAAATAATACTGGTCCATTAAAATTTGGTCCAGTCCAGTAGATACTGCCAGCTTGGCAGACTGAAGGTCCAGTGTTTTTAAATTTCTTTCAAGAAAGCTGTTGTATATGCATGTTAATTTAACCAAACGGGCAAGGCTCCACCTGTATACTGACTATACCTGCTTAGAGTGATGTGATTTCTTTTTCTTCTCATGTGACCCAGTTGTCAATGCAGATTTAATGTTTTTTTCTTTTGAAATCACTTTGGATTCTTCCTGGAAAAAGATAATAAAAGGGAACAAGAATTTTATCTATGTTCCAAAAATAGAAAACAAAGAAAAAAATTAACCAAGAAAACTATATCATGATACTGATATGCTTCTTTCTCTGAAAGTAATTTTAAAAAATGCAATTTCATAACACTCTTTTTAACTTAATTGATTCTTTTTCTGAAAGTCATGTTTAAAAAATGAAATTTAAAAATATTCTATTTAACTTACACATACATTAAAAGGCTTAACCACCGGAACATATTCTAAAGGACTCAATCTTGAACATGAACAACATGAAAGCTTAATGACCTCCAACAATCTATCAATTTTTTAAGTTAAATACGTGTACCTCCAACAATCTATATGTCTATATAAAAATATGTCAAGATACATCTTAACTTATTTGAACAACTGACCTGGGGTTGCAAGATGTCCCCTGTGGTTGCCATGTCAACCTGAGAATGGAACACGTACTCGCCAGTGTCGTAGTCATAGTAGTAGTAGGCCCCTGTGTGGGGATCATAGAACAGGCCCTTCGTCTATGGAGAAAAATGAAAATTATAAAAATAAGGATGGAAGGCAACCTCTTGAAATATTAAGGTATTTTTTGTAGCAACATTGCTAGACAAAATTGTTTTGTTTAATAACTCTGACATCAACATTAAGCCCAGATGTTCAACTTCATCCGTTGAATGTTTCTAGTTTGTTTTTGAAATACATCCCAGCAACCAATTATGATCATTATAGCAACATCCAGCTATATGGTGGAAGACAAACCCCAGACAAATGTTATTAAGTCTGTCGCCCCAACTGGGACTCGAACCCACGCAGTAAGAGGCTTAGCAGTCAGAGGAGTTACAAATCGGCAAATCTACCATAATATCACTGCCATCACTTCTTTGAGGATTCTAGGCAATGGATTTATTATAAATAAAATACTGTTTATGATAAGCTGGAAAGTGGTGCTAATATGTAAAGTGACATAAGACTGACGATTTAACTAAATTATGGCAAGAACTATCAATAAGGACAATTAATACCCACAGATGTTGCTTTGTCGAAGTTTTTGTAATCATCAAAAAATAATCAATAAATAGAAAAAAGGGCATTTACTTATTAAAATTAAGTGGATCGTGATGTGCCAAAGGTATGTTCAATTACCATTGGTATTTTGACCAACAAAATTTGACCAATAAAATTTGAACGGGCAAATTATATTCAATAAAAAAGACACGAGCCATACCTCAGTGAAAACAAGCATGATATGCCGACAATATGCACAGGTAGGTTTGGTGCTTTTAGTTAAAACAAACAATTTAAATGATATAATATATAGCAATGAACTATAACTCATTTAAACTCAGGCCAGTCAAGGTGTGCCAATGATATTCGTAACAAGGCTTGGTGCTTATAATTGCTGTTAGGTTTAATCAAAATCTAATTTAAATAATAAAACAAATATAACAAGACAAATTAAGAACATGCAAAATCTAAGGCACCGAAACAAGAAAATTAGTATGCTGGAAACTAAAGGTAGACTATTATATTAAACTTGGTATATTCAATTCTTATCATGAAACAAACCTTGCCAACTTGCTGTGAATTCCAGTTGTAGATTTCTTCATTACTTACATCCTTTTTACAATTGGAAGTTGCACTGTTAACATTTGCATTCCTGATTCTTAAAACTGTTGAACTCAAATATAGAACCTAAATACTTTGTATATGACAGCATAACAAGCTCTTTCAGAGTTTCATATATGATATTGTGAAAGTAAACAGTCTTATAATTGAGTACGTTTTCTAAGCAAACAGAAGCCATGCCTGATCATAGTAGTATCCTGTGTCAGGATGGTAGTAGAGACGATAGTCCGGATCATACACATAGCCGGCTAGGGTCAGAGACTCATGGGTCTGCTGTATAACCACCGCCTCTGCAGTTGTCCTCACTGCATCAGCAATAGACAGTTTACATGCAGCATCCATCCCAGGTGTAACATGATCCTGAAAAATAAAAAATAAATTAGTTTCTCAAGTTCAAATATTCTCTTCATTTCTTCTGCAGTTTTACATTTTGGTCTGTATCTATCTTCTTCCATTAACAGAAAAAAGAATTCCCATTGTCTAAATCCTCAACCAGAATATTACTAATTTCCTGTTTGTGCATGGCTGGTTTAATCCCAGACACATTATAATTAGATGCTAGTTAAAACAAATCCAGGCTGTCAACCAAAATATAGAAGAACAAACAAGCTAGCGTAGTGTTAACCATTCTTCGTGAGAAAATGTATTCTGAATAAATGGATATTTCTCACCAAAATGACAATTCAGACTTTACATGCTACTTAAGTCTTCTCAACAAATACCAAAGCCCTTTTTGTCCTTTTATTGCGCTACAAAGGCTACTTAAACAAGCCTTTTTTCTATTATTTGAGCCATGAAGAAATTATGCGATAGGAATCCCAACTGAATCATTGCTTCTATTACTTCAATATTCTATTTGTTCATATATCACCATCATATGTGCTATGTCTAGGTTGATGTATTATTGGAAGGGGAAGATCCCAGACAAATGTCTGGGTAGATTGCTTGTTTTGTTTGTTTTTCAAATAAATTGCAGTGACCAATTATGATTATTGTAGCAATGTCCAGCTTTTTGGTGGAGGAAGACCCCAGACAAATGTCTGGGTTGAACCACCGGTGCACCCCAAGTCAGCTGGAAGACCTTCCCACATCATTAAGTCTTTTGCCCTAAACGGGACTCGAATCCACATGGTTAGAGGCTGAGCAGTCAGAGGAGTTACAAATCAGCAACTACCAGTATGCCATGGGCGCCCCACTGTCTGGGTAGAAACACCACCTTTGCAAATTAGCTAAAAGACCTTCCTACACGAAAGTTTTTGCTTTAAACATTACTTGAATCCTTGTGAAGAGGAGCTGGCAACTCAAAGCAAATCTGCCAGTTGCATCAAACTCCTATCTTTCAATCCTAAAACAAAATCATACAGACTTATCTACCTGATTTTCAGTAACATCTGTGGTGGGAGCTGCAGAGGAAGACGTAAGATCTGAGGCACTGACACCTAACCATGCTATGTCCATGGCACCTATGATAAGAAAAATTCAAATATGTAATTTTATTACAATATATTATAATAAAACAAATAGGGCCATGATGGCTCTAATTGCTCCCCTGATTACATAGGCTTTTAGTAGGCTTATATCTGGCGTAAAATAATTAAGTTATTTATTGTATAAATGTGTGATTAACATTGGGCCATATGTGTGGCCTCTGGGGTGATCACAACATTTTTTTACCTAGTGACCTCCTTTTCGACATCTGTAATCAGCTCCAACCTCATCAAGCATTCTGGCCAAGTTAGGTGAAGATTGGGCCATAAATGTGGCCTCTAGTATGTTCACAAGGTTTTTCCAAGATTTAACCTTGTAACCTTCTTTTTGACCCCATGTGATCCAGTTATGAACTCATCGAAGATTTCATGTAAGCAAACATTCTGGCAAAGTTGAGTGAATATTGGGCCATAAACATGGCCACTAATGTGTTCACAAGGTTTTTTCTAAAGTTTAACCAAGTGACCTACTCTTTGAGTCCATGTGACCCAATAACAAACTCATCCAAGATTTCATGCAGAGAAACATTCTGACCAAGTTTGGTGAATACTGGCCTATAAATGTGGCCTCTAGTGTGTTCACAAGCTTTTTCTAAGATTTGACCTAGTCACCTAGTTTTTGTTCCCACGTGACCCAGTTATGAACTTATCAAGGCTTCATTGCAGATAAACATGATGACCAAGTTTGATGAAGATTGGATGAAAACAATAGCTTCAAGCAAATTGTTAATGCTGCAAACAATGACAGACAAAGGTGTATCAGAGTGCATCATGTTCAGGTGAGATAAAAAATCAAATAACTAAAACAATACCATGTGTCTTTACTTGAAATGAGGCAAAATAAGTATTAGGTTGTTAATTACTTTATTCATGTTTATTACTTTATTCATGGTTGGGTTTTAACCAAGTCAAAATAAAAGCAGTAAGGACAATTAGAAAAGGCACTAAAAGCTACCAATCTAATGTAAGCGTTTGTCTTGAAAAAAAGCTTTGCATTTATTGCAATCACAGTTGTTCGCATGGCGTATTCAAGCTACACAGAGAAGCTCTTCAGTAGAAAGAAAGTTAAGTAGTAAAATTTAGGTTAAATTCCTTCAAAACTTGGGGTTGAGGATTCGATTGGAGATGCATAGCCATTTTTTTTCTTCCTACTTCTTCATTTTGACAATTATTTCTGCATCATTCAACCATATTAAGAAGGAAACATGTATAGTTTTAAACTCTAATTTTGTACAGCTAATAGTTTATTGAATTTGCTAAATTCTTTATAAGCATATGCTCCAGTTGTACCGATTTTACAAAAAATAAAATGAAAACTATTTTATTTTGATATGTTAATCATACCTAAAACTATAAAATAATATGAAATGAAAAAAGAAAATATAAAAACATTTTTTAAGACATTTGTCAAACTAGAGAAAAACCACTCATTTTACTTGAATAAAAAATTGTCATATTGAAAGTATGTAACCCTACAATCAGCATAACGATGGTTGTAATACAAAAATGAGCACTTAACTTCCCTTTTTCCACATTTGAATTCAGCATACTGTTCTTCTATAAAATATGTATAAAATAAACAAAATCTATGAAAGGAAGTAAAATGTAGGAACTGTCTTAAATAACATTATAATATGTTAGACTAAACAAAGAGCATTAAAGGTCAATAAATATATCATAAGCATTTTTGCAAATCATATCCTCAGCCAAAGTCAATAATTTAATTAAACAGATCAAAATTAAATCAAATTAATAAAAATATAAAAAAAAAAGAAGATAAAAATTACCTCCAGTACAATTGTTAAGATCCTGTTCATTGACTTGTATTGCCAATTCCAACATCTTTACATTCTTGGACTGATGCAACTGACTACTTAATGTCTCTACCTATAAAGGGAAAATGACAATTAAAATTATTGTCTGTCTTTACAAAAAAGATCCTGTTTTGTGATAGAAAACCTTATCTTCCAGAATAGACAAGTTTAAAGAGATAAGTTTTTAAATGTTTTAAATGACATCACAAGGTTCCTTCAAGATAATTTCCGATAAATGGTATTACAATGTTTTTCATGCATTTATCAATTATTTATTTTAACCAGCCAGTTTCATTTCTCCATTTTAGTGAGAATCTGATGATTCAGGCCAACACTAAAGATAGGAAAATTCCATTAGGCTGTCAAGGATCCTATCGACATTGATTTATCAATAAGACTTGCCACTTGATTCCATATTAATACTCAATTTCATACAAGAAACACTTTTTAAGTTGAAGACCAAGACAAATAAATATACCATAAAAACAAAATATTTAAACTCTTGTTTTAAAACATTCTATTCAAAAATTATTTTCAATCATCTGTGAAATCCTCAGACAAACTGTTTGTAGTTTTAGTTAATGTTTATTGTATTTTTTTTAGGTTTTATGGAACACTGATATTTAACAGGTCATACGGCGCCAAATAAGTTTATATATTACAATAAAGGCCACTATCAAATACAACCCTATTTTCTATAGCAATGAGAGACATCATTGAATAGTCTCCCATGAATAATCTCTCTAAGCAAGTAGGGCCTTTCATTTGTTTAACTCGGTTTTTATGCATGTGCTCTTTGGAGAGTATGTTGACTTTTCTGCCTTTCTTGTAATAACTTAACAACCATCAACAAATGCTTCCATTTTCATTTTTAAATCTCATATCTCTACAAGTATTAAAATGAATTTTAAGCTTATATATTTGAAAAAGTAAGAAATTTCACTGCTATATATATATATATACAAAAGAACAGACGATGAAGTCCAAAAATTTCAATTAAAAGGACCTACCTACTGTTTGGAATACCTCAGACATTAACTAACAAGGGAGACAATTTCCATTTCACTAATGTAAGCTATTATTCTCTAAAAATAGTTATTCTTACCATGGTCCTCAATGTGTCATTGTACATATTAGACTTCTCAAGCTGCCTTTCGGTTTTCATTAACTGTTTTTTCGTTGTTTCCAATTCTTTCTGGCAGTCAGTAAGCAAGCTTTCAAGTTCTTCTCTTGTTCTTTCTTTTGCAATATGTTTTTCCTCATCTAGAAAAATGTATGTACATGTGTCATATTTTGTAGGTGAATAAATCTGAAAGAGTAAACATGATAAACATTCAACATGCATCTGAAGATAATAATTTCTATTTTCACAATGATATGGGCTGATATGACCATCAAGATTGCTTGCATGTTTGCATAAAACTCGAATATTAACAACTGCTTGTATTTCAGCATACTTTTTGCATCATATTTTGCTATAAACAACTGCTTGTATTTCAGCATATTTTTGCATCATTTTTTGCATCATATTTTACATCTCTTGAATTGTATTTGTGATGAGCAAAAATAATATATAAACATAAACATAAATATTACTTGAAATCTTAAATAAACATTCTGAGAACAGAATCTGGCATGTGCGTATGAAGATGTTATTACATTTTCTAACCTTTAAAATAGAATGACAGCACAAGTTTCATATACAGTGAAGTTGCCAATTAGTCAAGCCACCATGACAATGACTCTGCTACCAAGAGTTTAGCTTGAAACATCTGTAATCAATGCTATGCAAAACCTCAAGATCTAGTGACAGATTTCAAATCTATTTAAACTTTAGTCTGTAAAGCACTAAGTGACCAATCTTGGGTAAGTAATGTATATCCAGATCAGTGTGTTGGTGGGCAGTCCAATCAACATCTGCACTACCTGCTGCTGCCTCTTGCAATGTATCTGATAACCTTTGTGTACAGTTGTTTTTAAATAACCTAGGCTTTTTTAATGATGAATGATTTTAATGAAGCTTTGCTTACCCCTGTCAATCATCTGTTCTTGGCTGACCTGGCATTCTTTTCCTTCACTGTCAGCCTCATCAAGCTCTGATTCACCGGCCATCGTCTTTTGTATGAGACTTAGAAGTTTTATGTCTTCCATTTGTTAATTGTTACCTAAATATGTCTTCCATTTATTAATTGTTACCCAAATATGTCTTTCATCTGTTAATTGTTACCCAAATATTTCTGATGACAGTTAATTCAATGGACCTTTAATGTTATTTGATTGTGTTTACATTATTCTTCCTATAAACTTTGTAAAATAATAATCCATAGATAAAAAACTGTCTTTGAAAGACTTTTATTCAAATCTTAGTGCTGTTATGTCTTCTTTCATGGAAGCTTATTATGTGCCGACAATTAATCTTGGCATTCCATGAATCACTGAAACAATGTAAAGGAAAAACCATGAACATACAGTTACATATAACAAATTGATAGCATAATGTCAATTACCTTTGTATGTTCATAAGGGGAAATTACTCTATTCAAATTATATTGTGTTTTCCCTCTTCAGGCATCTGTTATATTGTTTCTGTAGAAAAAATATGAATTTATCCAATTTCTATCTTTTAAAAGCTTCATTATGGAAATTGCACTTTAAAAGTATATAAGATGGAATAAGATAAGACAAAACGTGCATGAGTATTGTAAAAAATAAACAGATAAATAATACAATGTTAATATTTCTTACATAATGTAACCCGTTGTTCCAATTTTTTAATTTTTTTTTCCCTTTAACACAAAAGTCTATGATACAAATCTTTAAAAGTTAAACAATAGATGGTTATCGATTTTTCACCAAGATGCGCGCGCACCTGTTTGTCCGCCATCTTTGTGGTAAGGTGAATCAACATATCAGTACCGTGAAAGCGCACTTTTGTTTATAATTAACCATTACAGGCAAGGAAGACAATGATTAAGCCTTGTAGTGTTGTGAAATGTCACAAAATATATTATCCGGATCAGATTTCTTTTTTTCTCATTACCAGCCGTCAGTACAAACCAAGGGGAAAGGACGAGAAAACTTTCGGACGTCTTGCTTTCGCGCTTGAACAGAGCATTCATTGTAGCTAAGCGTTTTAAGTGTTTTGGATTGCATTAAAAGTCGAAAGAAAATATGTCTGTGGAAGTATGTTATAATGTTAATAGCTATTTTGTTGTTTATTTTATTGTTATTATTAAGATACAGATAATTAACAAACAATTAAGAAATATATTGCTTATTTACTAGTCCTAAATAAACTAAAAAGCTACCAACAGTATCGATAATTTCCATCAAGGTCAATTTTAGACAAAATGTTGTCAGCATGTGCCCCTCATGATGCTTAATGCACAAAATTTACCCCCAGATATTTGACCCTTGAAAATTTTGACTGAGGAATCAATGACCATTGACGTTTAGCGTCTATAGAACGCCGTGTATGTGGTTGTAATGTGGTATCCGACAGTTTGCTAATATTGTACCCATGTAACAACACATGTTACTTCTATTCTAGGAAATTTATACATAATGCTTGAATAAACTTTAGTTAAAGTGAAGACTGTTATTACACTAACTTTATTGTTCGACAGTGTGAATCTTAAAAAATATCGCATTAAATGTCCATTTTTTTTAAATAGGCACGTTGATGATTTCAGGTTATCTCAGATAGGAAAAACCTATTTGTAATGACAGGCAATGTGTTATGCTTTACTTTTTACATGGCTGTAATAACAAGGTTGGGCGGTAAATTCAACCCCCGGTATTTACCTGCTAGAAAATACTCCACAAAGTGACAAATACAACTATGATTGTTTTTGCCTTAAAATACTGCAGAAATCTTAATTTAGTTAACTTGAAATAATGTATAATCATATTGATAATTAAATTACTCAGATATTTTAATTTAACTTCTTTTTAACCTATAATACACGTGAGAAAGTAATGCTAATCCACCTGCACCTGGCCTTTGACACTCAGGAAGCAAAGCCATATGGTCTAGACTATTAAAACAACAAGTTTCAGACAAGGGGCTGTAAATAGCCAGGGGCAACATGGGGAAAAGTAAAATGTCATACATAACCTAGACAGTTTGTATTGGTACAAGTAAATGGTTGTGTATTGAGTATGGCATGAGCTAGAGTGTCAACTGTATGGCTTCATCCCTGAGTAACGTTTTAAATTTCTCTTGTCATCACCACTTCTATAACTTCACTCCACACCATTACCAAGCTACTATTCACCATAAAGCCAAAGAATCCAGTCCGGAATATAAAACAGCATTTTGCGGGATCTTTACAAGCAAACATCATTTATTTGAATGCATGAGAGAAAATTGTTTCGTCCAAACTGCCAGATACCAGCTCTAATAAAGTGTAAGAAACAAACTGTTTTCAGAACGAGCCTGAACTAGCTGTTACAGCTAAGTTTTTTAAATGGTTTTGCTTTCACATTGACATTTGTCAATAAATAATAGCACATAGTGTTTTTATTTTTATTATTGTCCTACCTTTTAGCAAATTTAACAAACTTACATTATATTAGAATAATAATTTTACAGAATATTGAATTCAAGTTCCAGTACTTCTTTTAGAACCAAACCATTTCTGAATTAAAAACAACACATTTAACGGTAACAAGTATTTAATGACAGTAAATTCGTCGATCAATAAACAGGAAAAGCAGTTAAGAAACAAACAGACTGCTAAGGAAATTGGAGCATGTAATGGTATTCGATCGCATTTAATAAATATGACAACCATAACATGGGTTTTAAGGAACTTAAAGCAATGAAAACATAGTATAACATGATGTAAAGAATTGAAACCAGTACACATAATAAATGACCCTGTTTTAAAACCAAAGTTTAGCAGTGCCTGTGTCCAAGCAGTTGGTGACTTGTAACTCCTCAGCCGAGAGAGTGCATGAGTTCGAGTCCTGGTCGTGGAGGATTACCAGCTAACCTGCAGTGCGCAGTGGTTCTACCCTGGCACAAGTCTAGGATCTAGCTCCACCAATATTTAATTGGTTGTCGCACTTTGCTGAAACACTAGATAGTTCACTATGTCTGGATATGCAATGTCCGACTGTAAGTCATCAGGCTGTCGTCAAAGACGAGTACGGATCAAAACCGATCAAATTAGTGTTCTTCAAGTCCTTTTCACGCACAATAGCTCCAGCGTATAATTAATATAGTCATATTGCACTTTGTAGCCGTTACACACGACATCTTTCGCGAAATAATCGATTTAATCGTCGAATTGTAGAGACCTAGCTGTCCTAAGCAGACATAAGTAAACAATGGCTTTACCACAAATATGGCCGACCGCATTGCATGCTGGGAAATGTGTGACGTCATACGATAACCATCTATTACAAGCTGTAAATAATTTGAGCACTGGTTATGTTTCGCTGTGTGAAAGTTACTCCTGCTTGAGATCATTTATGTGTATGTGGATACATATATGTGAACTTTCTCTGAGGCCAAAGTGGAAGATTTTCACTTGCAAAGTGATTGATTTGTTGTTTTCATATAAATGAAAATGAAAGTTATGTTTCCAAAAAGGGAGATTTCTAAAAATGTGTAAAACACCCCTCATTTCAAATAATTTAGAACCTTTAAGTGGCATGCGACCTCTGAAAGGATAGCCATTACTGTGTTGGATTTATCATCACAAAGACAATCTTCCAGTTATTCTGAGATGCTAACTTTGAATGTCTAGGAAGTCATAAACTATAAAATTGGTGCAAACTTGGCAGAACGCATGTCGCGAATCTTTCAATGTGTCAAGCAGCTACGGTCCCCGCAAAACTCTCACAATTCCTATTTCTTTGTGACCATTATTAAGGGAAAATGAGGAATCTTACACAACATACCAACATAAACTCACACACTTACAGCCACAAAACTACAAGTTTATCGAATTCAATCGTTCCAAATTCATTAATTTTCGGTTTAGAAACCCAATTACCCAGCACAAATAAGGGAGACAACCTCGCTATTCCTCAAACAAAATATATCTTCCTTTGTAACACTATTGGTTTACTCTACCAACAAACAAAAACGTGTATCGATATAAAATGTATATTTCTATACGTTTTGAATAACAAAATCTACCTAATGTTTGCCATTGTTTTATTTCATTTGAAACCGTCGTTTTAAAAATAAGATTGTCGATTATATAGGATCAACATATGCCTACATTGTTCATCTGAGGAAAGAGTGGCTATCCATATTAAGCAGCATCAGACCTATCCATTTTTAGAACACAGAAATGCTTTCCAAATTAAAAAATATATATCAAAAAACAATAACAATAATTTGTAAATAAACACGTTCGCATCCCCTTTTAAATCGTGACGTCAGCCCTTGTCTGGTGTTTCTGTGCCAGTCAGCCCTTGCCTCGTTTTTCTGTGCCAGTCAGCCCTTGCCTGGCGTTTCTGTGCCAGTCAGCCCTTGCCTCGTGTTTCTGTGCCAGTCAGCCCTTGCCTGGTGTTTCTGTGCCAGTCAGTCCTTGCCTCGTGTTTCTGTGCCAGTCAGCCCTTGCCTGGTGTTTCTGTGCCAGTCAGTCCTTGTCTCGTGTTTCTGTGCCAGTCAGCCCTTGCCTGGTATTTCTGTGCCAGTCATTCCTTGTCTCGTGTTTCTGTGCCAGTCAGCCCTTGCCTGGTGTTTCTGTGCCAGTCAGCCCTTGTCTCGTGTTTCTGTGCCAGTCAGCCCTTGCCTGGTGTTTCTGTGCCAGTCAGCCCTTGCCTGGTGTTTCTGTGCCAGTCAGCCCTTGTCTGGTATTTCTGTGACAGTCAGCCCTTGTCTCGTGTTTCTCTGCTAGTCAGCCCTTGCCTGGTGTTTCTCTGCCAGTCAGCCCTTGTCTGGTGTTTCTGTGCCCGTCAGCCCTTATGCCGACTGATAGTTCCAGTGCGGAAACCGTTTGGTTTGCTCTGTCTTATACTGTGTCTCGTCACAGTGTTATCGTAACTTTCAAATTGGTTGGCATGTGAATACTTTTGCTTTGTGCCTTTTCAGATTTTAGTGTATGTTACAATACTCAAAGGACACTGTCATCTTTTCATATTCACCGTGACACATGATTCAGTAAATTGGTTGCCAGATACAAACTGGGCAATCACTTTTCGCTTTAATAAGACGTTTGTTACAGGTATTATACGAGGAAAGATTTATCTTTTGGTAAAATATACACGTGTTCACTTAGGGAACTGAGTGGCAGTCATTAGCAAATGGAAGGGATCTAATAAAAATCGCCTTTCTCACACGCGTCAGAGCTTATGGTTAAACAGTTCGCCCTTACTCATGTACATGATGCGGATACAATGAAATGAAAATTGTCTCCCTTGTCAGTTAATATCTGAAGTATCCAAAACAGTAGTTAGGTCCTTTCTGCTGGTGTTATTGGACTTTATCGCATGTTGTTGTTTTGTTTTGTTTTTTGTATATATTGCAATTACAAACAGTGGAATTTCGTACTTTTGCAAAAATACAAGCTTAAAATCCAATACTTATAGAGAAATGTTATTTAAAAATAAAAATGGAAGAGTTTGTTGATGAAGGTTAATCTGGGTATCTCAAGCAAGGCAGAAAAGTAAACGTACACTCCATAGAGCACAATCATAAAAACCGAGTTAAACAAATGAAAGGTCATACTTGAATTTAGAGATTATTCAGTGGAGACTATTCATAAATCTCTATCATTAGTGTCTAAAGGCACTGATCAGAATTTCCGAGAATATCATGCTGCATTGACTTCATTGGAAACTGGAGCTTTTTTAACAGTTTGTCGGAAAAAGCATTTGAATAAGGATCGTTTCTGGAATCAGCTGCTTATCACGAAATTTTCGATGTAGACCAGCAGATGGAAGCTCTTGTATTAACACTTTTTATTTACTGATCTAATAAACAACAGCTTTCTTTGTCCTTCATTCAAATGTGTAATTTCTTTATCAATCAAGGTATGTACAGGCAAGTTAAATATTAGTCGACTTTTGCAAAAGCATTTGACATGGTACGCAACTGAGTCTCTGGGAGATCATGACGACGTGTGGAGGTTCTAACATATTCATTGTGAAAGTTCGACAGTTTCAAAATGGCATGATAACACGTGCCTAGGACAAAGCAGAGGCATCTTTCTCGACAATGCCGATGATTGTCTTTAGGGACACTGATTATTGCATCCACATCTTGTACAGGATTACAAGATAAAATATACAGGTATCAGAGATTTCCTTCGCCGATAACCGTGCACTCAATGAAATAATTCATGGGCAGTTTTTCGTCAGCCTGTTACAACATCGGTCTCACGATCAGTACTTTAAAAGTGGTATCCGACAGTTTGGACCAAAATTTCGTTTCTTAAAGAACCAGAAATGTCACTGTTGCCTGAAAAGTTTATGCCAAATGCTGTTCATTGATGTCCTGGATCTATATGAACAGTCTTGTTGAACATTGGACTTGTGGTCCAATAACTTAGAAAACTTACTAGACCTGACATAATTTACTGGACTAGACCAAAGTGTAAAACGCGTCTGAGACCTTCACGACTAGAAAATTGGTATAAAAGTTAATCATCTATTAATGTAGCTTAGGTTTGATTATAATTAATTTTCTAGTCTGATAGAGGTATCATACATTGTTACTTGTATGACTAGAAAGTTAAGTATGACCACACCTACGTGACTAGAATATTGAATATGATACCTAGAGATGACTGAACATTTCTTTTGGTTATCGTTTGATTAATAACTTAAGTACGCTAAATAAAAATAGTATCAAAACAAATATTATAAAAAAAATGAATGGGAAAAAATGAAAATTAGCACAATCAGCAGGTCAATATTGATTATCATATGTTAATTTGTGGTAATAAAAGTGGAACATTTATTTGTTTTGTCTTAGGTTATTTTGCGGGCTTCCCAAGAAACTGTATCGACAAGCGTCAATATTTTGACTATTATAAATATTTTGGGGGCTTTTGATTCGTTCATAGGCGGATTTTCTGCAAACCTTGTCCGATTTAGAACACGACCAGTCTGTCTTGCTAGCCTAGGACTTAGCTAGACCGGACCACCGACCTACTAGTGAATGTCCTTCGGTCGAACCATGCGCTACTTAGGCCAAACATCGTATAAATCAAGACCCACTTGCTCCTAGTCTTCAAAAATCGCTGATTTGTTACAGATGACTGAAGTTCCCTGGCGTCGAAAGATATTCTCTACGTCGGGCTGATCTTTTGAAAAGTATGTGTTGTGGGTGGGGTTAATTGCGGAATATTTTTTGTCTTTGAGCATAGTTCAGGACAGTCAGATGACATCATTTTTCACCATATTTACGTTGTGACTACTGGGCTGTATATTTTGATTAATTTGGCTCGTACACATACACCTTGTATACATTCTGAACACATTATCATTTCTCCGTGCAGAAGTCTCGTTAAGTTGTGTGTATTTAGCATGCGTATTTTCTCACACCAGTATTGTGTCGAAGTCAGCTTCTGTCAGTAAGAGAAGAATCGAGGCATTTACAAAGATACTTTGCCGGGTTATTGGTAAGAAATGGCATCTCCTTACCCTGTATATTGTCAATTTAAATCGATCTTAAAATAAGCCGTACAAAAGTGGTATTCCTATTTCAATCAGTTAACTTATTTCATAAAGTTAATTTGGGAATGGTGTTATATAAATCTATGCGCGACTGTACGTTCATTGAATGTGGAATCTCTGGTTTGCATGTTGATATGGCCTATTTTCATATTAGGATTTATCTCAATACCATGTTTCTGTGTTTTGTTTTGTTTTGAAATACAAAGCAACGACTAGTTATGATCACTATAGCAACGTCGGCTATTTCGATGGAGGAAGTCAGCTGGAACACTTTCCCACATTAAGTCCCTCACACCAAATGGGACTCGAAACCAGTGAGAGGCTAAGTAAGATTATATGACAAAGTCCTATGAGCATTGAAACATATACCAAACTTCGAAAAGGCACAGAACAAAGGTATTCCACATGCAAGCCAAGCGAAAAGTAAGAACAAGTCTGTGATGAGTCATTTAACGAAAAGAGCAAACCCGACTGTTACCGCCTTGGAACGGTCGGTCGGCAATATGGACCAACTGGGGGTGCTTAAACCGGTTTTACAGAGCTCTAACCTCGCACTTCCTGAGGAGTTTCTCAAATGCAAGCAATGAAAAGAAAAATAGATCTATTTAAATACAAAATGTCCAAGCGTTGATATTTTCTATAAGCTATGACGAAAGCAGTGACGTCATCGAAAAATAATGTCCACATAGTGTATAGAAAAAAATATGGTATTATTTCGATTTGACAACCTACACAAAAATGGTTGCCTATAAATTATAACTTTCTGAATCATGAACAGACATGACTAGAGACGAATAAATGCTTGTAGCATTCTGTTCATGTGAAGATGGAATTGAAGAACCAAAGACCAATGTCCATCAAAGGAAACACACGTAACAATCCTTATAGGATGAATTAAATGACAACATAGATGACATGCACGGGGAGATTTTTTACGACCGCCACACTGCACAAGTAACATTGTTGTGATCATGAATAAGAATATAAGTAGTCAGACGGGTTACATATCGGCGACTCTTATACTACGCCATGGGCGCCCTTTTTTCGGATGACTGCTTGTTACCATTCTCAACAATCATCAACAAGTATATAAGTATATTCTAATTGATTAAATTAAGTCATTTTTGTTTACTGTATTATGTTAGGAGTATTATTCAACAAAAAGAAACGGTGATCAGTAACTACAACTGTTATCTCTTTAAGTGTTCACATTGTCCCTTCTGCAGAGTATTTGTTATCGTCGGTTATCCCCCGTTACATTACTCCGATATGCTGCGTTATGTACCCGTGGGACAATTGGCTAGGAAAATCTCGTAGTCATGAATAGTTAATGAGGCAGTTTCATTGGTGCCATAAGGAAACCACCATGGATAACTAGCCAATGAAATTACGTTTCGCATCTAAGGTTCGGTTTACCATTCGAAGTGGCGACCTCCATGAGTAAACATGTGCGTTGGTTTCTATTTTTAGTAAGAAAATCCCAGTATGACGTCATTGAGATCGAAGAGTGTTTTAATGTAACATGCGATTTCATTGGAAGAAGATTGGTCTCCCCTGCCTCATGCATATTCATGAAAACGAGATTTTGCTAGTCAAATTTCCCACGGTATGTATGGAGTGTAACGGAAGAAAGTACTGTGGTTGCCGACGATGAGTATTTGTTATCGCGCCGTTAGTCCACATTTTACCAGTATTGCTGATTGATCTAGAAAGACAGTTGTTATGCTCTGTTGCTGTTTTGGTTTTTGTTGTAGTTTTGTTGTTGTGGTGGTGGTTGTGCGTTTTTTTGTTTTGTTTTGTGTTGTTGTTTTTATGTCAGATTCTATTTTACTAGCCTTCGTCGGGGAAGTTTGGTGCTTTATTATTATTAATGTTCTCATATAATATTATTTTATTCAAGGACTACGCAGAGCCTGTATTTGATCTACTTGTGTCAGTCTGATCATTGGTGGTAGATTCAAAAACAGATTTGAAATAATGTATTTAAAGTCATTATTTCAAACATGTCTTTTCAATTGCCATTCGTTAGAACTAGTTAAACATGAATTCATAGGAACAATTATAAATTGTACGTTCATTTCGTTTAATGAATCAATTTCATTTTGAGATGAACCCTTTTTAATTGTCATTTATTTGAACAAATTAATTAAAAATGTAAATTATTTTAGAAAATAAAACCACTTTGAGGTTTTAATTTATCAATCTGAATAATGAAAATTAATACTCTTTTTATTTACTTGAATTATTTTAATAACTATACATTCATTAAAATTATTCAGTTAGAGTGAAATACTAAAACACCATGACAAATATGTTGATTTAATTTAATATCGTGCAAAGCCAATTCTCGACACAAAAACATTTGCGGAAACAAAAACAAAAATACATATATCTCACTAGCATTCTTAAAGTCAACCACATGTGATGCTACTACAATACTAGCTACCTTTATTTACTGTCAAATTATCACCAGGGAGGATCCAGAAAATATTGGGGGTGGGGGTGGGGGAATGAATCAAGATCCATTCAACTTCATCGCAGTCAATACTAGTTATATATATACACAGTTAGGGACCATAACTTCTACCTAAGTAGTCAACATACAATAATTACTTTAAAAGCATAGTATGTTTTAAGCTTATATGTATGTCTTTTCACAACAACGTGGCTGTTGTTGGTGGTGCATCCCCCATCCATCCACTGGATCCATCCCTGATTATCGCTATAAGCACTTTTTCATATACACGAAATACAATTATATATACAAAATATATAAATAATTTAAATAACATGAAAACATAGCTTACATATACCCAAAGGAATTACTTATATAGATAGAAATACAAATGAATGAATATATGTTTATGCTTCCATGCACTTTATATAATATTTGCCTTGCGTAAATGCCAAAAATGAAACAAAATAAATGTTAATTCTTAAAATACACACCTACATAGTGCATTGCATGCCGTGGACACCTGGCATGATACCACACCCAGACAAATTATCCTGACACCAGGACAACCAGTCGTAAATCTTCCCTTATATTTGATTGAGCCTTAGCAAGGGAACTATACCACTACCATTTTTAACGACTTTGGTATGTCACGGCCCGGGATTGCACCCGGGGCCTCTCGTACCTGGAGCCGACGCTCTACCGATTGCGCTACCAGGTCCGGTCACCAGACGTTTGAAAATTTCCCGACATTTCCTTTACGCCTTTGATAATTTAGGGTGACTGAAAAATAGTGGTAGACTGGTCAGTTACTCTTGGACCACAGACCTGGGTCAAACGAGCAAAGTTCAAACGTTTTGTGCAGATGAAGAAAACTTTTCATGTAACATAGGTTTAACAACATAATGATTACTTTTAAAGAACTAGAAACATTTTTGTACAAAATCTACTTAAATAAACTTTAATATGAGTATCTTTCAATCCTAAATGGTTCCAATATTTTAAAAATATAAATATAAAACGTAGTTGTTTGGTTTGTTTTTGAAATACATCGCAGCGACCAAATATGATCCTTTTAGCGACGTCCAGCAATTTGGTAAAGGAAGACCAAAAAAAAATGTCCGGTTAGCACCGGCGTACCCCAGTTCAGCTGGAAGACCTTCCCACATTAAGTCCTTCGCCCCGAACGGGACACGAACCCACGCGGTGAGGGGCTAAGCGGTCAGAGGAGTTACAAGTCAGCGACTCTACCACTACGACCCAAAAAAGTAGTTGTAAGTTGTTATTTTTTAAATTTATAATTTTATGACGATGATTTCTTAATGATCCGTAGGTCAACTGAGTCAGACTTTAGAAATCGCAAAATTATATTATTTCTTAATTGTAACTATACGAATAATGTGTATTAATCACTACAACGTCTTTCGAGAACTTTTACAAATATTCACAGTTTAGTCAGAGATAGTATTCTGTTCAAAGGTTTGTTAAATGAATCTTTTGTTAGCCAGTTTTGCATTGTTACGGTTTCCCAAAAGGGCAGAGTACTTTGTCCGTTTCTGTATATTATGAACAGAACAAGACATGAAGATAAACTGTCGGACAAGCCGTAAAAGTAAGAAACACGCCCATTAAGCTTCCTACAATAACGAATTCATCCATCAATCTTGCATCTAAAATTATTAAACAATAAAATAACCCTTGTCAAAGAATATAAAAGTTCTATCATTATCTATACATTTTATCGTGTTTGCATTTTTATGATTTGTAGGGTAAAAATGCGTCAAAAAAGACGCATGTGGCTGGGCCTGCTAACAAATCTTCATTTGTTTGTTTAGCATAGTAAACCAAATTAACACAAAGAGCTTTATAAAACCTGACTTGTCATATAAGCTAATAACTAAATTATAATCTGTTGTAATCTGTTGGTGTGTCTGTGTGACACCTAACAATGGATCCCAGAATCGAGTCTCAATGTAGGATAGTTTATATGGGGCTTCATGGCGGCATTGATTTTATTTAGATGATTAGTTGACGTATAACATCTCTTTCAGTTACATTCGTTTTGCATTTCTATACATACTTTTGTTAGTTTGTGGATTTATGCGACAGATCAAAGGGGTTACTATGGAGACACCTTAGGTTAAAATAGCTAAATTAAAGTTATAGATCAAAATAATTTGATTGCCAACTGCTAGAGGTAATTAGAATATCCTGTCTGACCCATCGGGTCGACCCTAAAGTGCGGGATTTCACCAGTGATAAGTGGTATTTTTATTAAATCAGTTCGTAATCTAAACGTAAAGCCTGTTTACAAACGAAAATGTTGATTCTTTAACAAACCTTTTAATTCACCAATGTATCGATACACCCGACATACAAGTAGCTCGCACACCCATTACTCACGTCATCAAAGTATCTTTGTTTGCAGAGAAGGTCGTTCTGAATCATATTTGATCAAACTCCACTAAAGGTATCATGCTAACAACAAGTAGAGTTTCTGATATCGTACGACGACACCCAAATTTGTAAATCATTTATTATAAACTATTTATTATGCAGTGGACAGATATCCTTGGCTTACCAATCCAACAATGTTCTGTCAGTTTTGTGAGAAAAATGCATAAACACAACTGTTACAGTAAGCTGGCATTATTGTGATATTCACCACAGAAAAGGAATACGCACACACACAAGTTACCATGCGGAGCAATTTACGTAAATATTGCTAGAGTATTCAGGAAAATTAAAAATGATGATTGAATAATTTTCCGTCAGTCTTTTTTTCTAGAAGCTTTTGTTCAATCACAAGAGTCTAATCTCAATGATTATTTCATACTTCAACAAGATGGGCTTATTTGACGTTTTGTATTGTCATTTTTTTAAAGATCATTTGTTACAGACCCTATTTTAACTTTTTCTGCATCATCGGACACCCACGGTCGATTCATTCCGTTACTCTCCATCCATCGCCCATGAGATGTTTAGTTCACTTTTCGCCGTTTCTGGTAATTATTTTTTATTGGTCGCTTCATAATTCAATTAAGATTTCAGTCCAATGATAAAACAGGTTCTTTCACTGTTAAGCTTTCCTTCCAAAGTGACGTCATCAACGCATAGAGAATTCAAGTGTCCAGATTCTTAGCTACCTCCGCACGTACGAGTAGCGGAATTGTAAACGTTCTTTTGATTGGCTGATATATATTAAAATTCAACTCTCAAATCCGCGATATCGTAGATAAAAATACCACAGTGTTTGAATGGTTGAAACGTGTTCAGTAGCCGTGGACTCCGACGATTCGCTTTTTGTTGCACGGTCTTCAACTAGGTTTATTGTTTACTAGGTAAGACGCTATGTCACGTGACACAATGAGCGCGTGTAGGTAAATCTGAGCTCTGAGTGCTAAAAGAGTCTTTGTTACAAATTTGATTCAAAATATGCATGTAACAACATACATTTTTATTGTTATTTCTCTTTTTTTATTTTTTTTTTATTTTTTATTATCTATATTGACCGCCTACATATACTTATAAAGGTGTAGAGCATCGACCAGCAGATATCTATGGACGAGGTAATAAATATTTAACTGGCAAAAACACAAATTTGATTCACACCAAGTGCAGAAGCTGAAAGATCAGTCTGTAAATCATCAATCAAATCACTTTGGCCGTCTTTACAAGACAGCCCTGCACCATAAGGATCAACAAACGCAACTTTTCGAGTTTTTCTGCCACACATCACAAAAAGTCACCTACTTTGACCTCGACATCGCCAGTTGGGACTACTGGTTTGGCGTCTTTATGCACAGGGACAATTCGTGTATTTACCAGGTAGTTTTTCCCATGTACATTTTGACTAGAAAATCGTTTTCCTTGTGTTGGTTGTAGTAATCCGTTGGTTACATACGAAATAGCACGAACACCGTGGTTCCCGTTGATGTTTTGCCGTTTGGCTGGGGGCGTGGATTCAATGTGTTTAAGTCCTCCTCTACGCCGGAAGTATCTTCCTTTGAGAAAGTAGATGAGAAACCCAATAACTACAACACCGATCAGACCAGCAACCAAACCCCCTATTGTGGAAGAAGACACCGCGTATTTAGACTCATCCTCTGTTTCTCGATCACTGATGCCAAGCCCGGGTTTCTTTTCTGGCTTGTCCGTACTCTTCTTAGAAGAGGTTTCCGTTGTGGCCGCAGTCGGTTTCTTGTCCGTGAGTTTTGAAGTAGGAAGTATAGTAGTAGATCTAGATGAAGTAGACTGTGTACTTAAGGAAGGTGGGATTGATGACGTAGACGTTTGAATGTTCAGAGGGTATATTGCAATGTCATCGATTCCTAATACTGCCGGATAACTGACAGAACCGATGAACTCAATCTGTCAAAAAGAAACAGCTTATGGAAGATGTGTATCATATAAAAAGCGATAGATACTTTCACAATATGGAGACCTTATTCTGGAACAATCACGGAACAAAATAGAAGAAGGTTTTGCAAAAATTTAACAAAACCAGTCCTTACACAATAAGACATTATGCGGCAAAAGCACTACCACTAAGGACATCCGATAAATAAGATTTATGCCTCGATTAAGATTAGAGTTTGAATAATATAACAGCATGTCACTACATGTGCAAGTCAAATAAAGAAATAAAACTGTTAGCATTTTATTGAGCTACGTGCTTCGCTGTATATTTTAAGTAATAAATAAGCCTGCTATTGTATCGCTTGTATATCATTTAGTAAAGGGATGGGTCCGGTGGGGATGGGGGTGGGGGGGTGGGGGGTTGGTTGGGAGTATGCATCCCCCAGTCAACCAGGTAAAAGAGAAGAGTTGTGAAAACACATACATGTAAGCTTAAAAAATACTAAAACTTGACTGTTAGGGTCCCTTACTGTGCTTATATAGGTCTATCTACTATTTACTGTGATAAAGTTGATGGGATCTTGATTTATATCCCCACTTCCACAACACTTGCCACCCACCTACCAGTTTTCTGGATCCGCCCATGACGACTTTCCTCTATAAGATGATGTTAACATTTTAACATGGCACACACTAATAAGGTTTAAAGGTGGTATCCAACAGTTTGCAAATATCTAATATATGTAACAATATCTGGCATCTGTTTGGGGTATTTGTGCATAATTTCTGAAGAAAAAAAACAACATCGATTTGGGGGCAGTTAAACTCGTTAATTAACACTTCAATTGTTCATTCTTTTCACAGCTGCAGAAACGATTGTGATTTCTGCTAAAAATAAACAGCGGATGACTTGGATGTGCTAAAACATAAGTGGTCACGTGTTTGTCTTAGTTTAAAATACATGTAGGTAACTGTGCAGCGTGGCTCAGATAGGATATACATGTTTGTAATGACGATTATAGTACACTTTTCTGGCAGGTGTAGGACATCCATAAACAACATTTTGCGAGATCTGTTCAGGTAACAATAACTAATTAAGATGCTTGATAAGCATATTTTGGTCCAAACTGTCAGATACCATTTTTAATGGCAATAATATCAAAACATCTGAACTAATGCTTATGCCGTGTGTTGCTTTTTTTTAAAGGCGGAATCCAACAGTTTGGTCCCAGATTTATTTTCTCAAATATCCAAATAAGTCATCGTTACTTGAAAAGGTACTTCAAAATGCTGTTCATTGATGTTCTAGTTCTGTTTGAACAGTCAAGCATAAATCACCACTCGTCATTGCAAACATGTATTTCCTATCCGAGCCACTGACAGCTTGTAAACTTAGAAAACCACGTGACCCTTACTTTTGAGATAACGTTATATAGTCACCCGGATAATCCACTCTGACGTCGTCTGTTTTTAGCTGAGGCCACTATCGAGCATTTTATTCAGTTGGAAAGAATTCACATACAGAGTGACTTCTTTTTCGCAATTAGTTCTGTCTAACAACTCACTTAGTGTTCAAAATTGTATTTATTAGGATTAAAGTGTTGGTTTGTACAAAAATTATGCCCAAATTCCTCAAAGCAGTGTTTCGATCATCGTCGGTTATCCCCCGTTACGTTACTCTGCTATGCTGCGTTATGTACCCGTAGGACAATTGGCTAGGAAAATCTCGTAGTCATGAATAACTATTGAGGCAGTTTCATTGGCGCCATAAGGAAACCACCATGGATAACTAGCCAATGAAATTACGTTATATATCTAAGGTTCGGTTTACCATTCAAAATGGCGACCTCCATGAGATAACATGTGCGTTGGTTTCTATTTTTAGTAAGAAAATCCAAGTATGATGTCATTGAGATTGAAGAGTATTTTATTGTAACATGCGATTTCATTGGAAGAAGATTGGTCTCCCCTGCCTCATGCATATTCATGACAACGAGATTTTGCTAGTCAAATTTCCCACGGTATATATGGAGTGTAACAAAAGAAAGTACTGTGGTTGCCGACGATGTGTTTCGATATTGTCATATGTATCTAATACAGGCAAACTGTCGGACACCATCTGTAAGCCACAGGTCCATACACATACATGTGAACGCTGGATAAACTGAAAACTAGTTTTATTCATTTTTTTATACAAACCCTGAATGGAGTAGTCGTGTCTATCGTCACATTTGCCTCTAACCAGCCTGAGGTAGTGCCGTTTACTGTCGAGTCCCGCTGCCAGGTAACGTAATAATCTTTGTTTAGTGACGTCACGCGCACCTGCAGGTTTCCAATCTTGTACGGCATGTTGTACCAAAAACTACAAATCACGCTCTCGTTGAATACACCGGTTTTAAACGAGCTTTGACGTTTCGGTTGATTTAATCCAAAAATAAAAGGAATATCCAATCGGAGGTAGTATTGACCTGAAACATAACATTAAATAAATGAGTGACAACGTTCTTCTGACCGGCATTGTCACATTTATGGCACATGATCCGTACTTGATATGTATTTATACCATTGCCTCAATTTAGAGTCAATATATGCACAATTTATGGCTGACGTTTGTGCACATAACGCATATTCACTTGCTTTGTATGGAGTTTTGTTCGATTGGTGAGCTTTTAAAGGTTTTGCAACACATTTGATTCTTCTAGTCGGAAGACAACACCCTACTTTGAATTATAGTAAGTGTTTCGAGTGTGGCTTCAATGGCCAATCACAATCTATTCTAACACGCTTACATGTGACATTTATGCAGCATTTCAACTCCCCTCTAATATTGCCTCTAGGTCCTTAAAATGTGGTATGCCCTACATCGAACTATAACGCCACAATTGACATTTCTAACATGAAAATCCTAACTGAGCCACTCTGCACAGTAACCTATTTTTAAACTAAGAAACCCACGTGGCCACTTTTGTTTAAGTTCATCCATATCATTCGCAGTGACGTCGATGATTATGTTTAGCTGGAATCGCTTTAGTTCTTATTTATATACATGAAAAGAATGAACTTTTAAGTTTTGATTAACGAGTCTTACTACCTTAAAGTTGAGACACTGTAGAAAATCGTCAAAGCTTTCACTAAAGTATGATATTTTTTTCTGCAGAAATCATGTAGAAATACCCCAAACAAAGATAATATATTGTTACATATATTAGATAAAGGCAAACTGTCGGCTACCACTTTTAAAGCACCAGCATTAGAGGGCGCTGAACAAACATATAAATTGATATTGTAAACTATAGCTGCTTGCATGTCTAATGATATGACAGTCCATTACATCGCTTATAATCCAGGAAGCAGAGGTAGTAATTTTATTCAATAATTATTTGTGGTTAACAGCAAACCTAAAAAAAATGCAAAATAACCAACCGTGTCCATGTTGCTTTAACAGAAGAATGTAAATAAAAAGCACACGTTCATTTGGTTGTTCAGTATTCTTTATAAAAGGTCCTCTTTAAGATTAGGATAATGCAGACACTACGTGCAAAACAAATACAGTCGGCCTACAGGGCTTCTCAAAAACTAAAAATGGTATATCTCTATTTAAAAATTAACAAAAATGTGCAATTTCATCCTCTGAAATTAACGTCGAGTAGACTATAATATAATTTGTAATCACCTAAAATGTATGTTGTTGTTTGCTGATGTTTTGTAATATGATCATGTATTATCAAACAAGTATAATTTACCGGTGCTGTTGTGGCCTACAGCTATATCATTTTCGCTGTAAACACGCTTGTAACCAGTAACAATCCACGACGCTGTAGGACTTGTTTCGTTTGAAAATATAGTTAGACCGCACGACATTTTCTCAAAGTCGCATAACCAAGGTACCGGGAAGAAATTTACAACTTCCGGTTCCGGTGTAGGCGCTGTACCGGAAGTGTTGCTGGACACAGACGTAATTCGAGAAGAAGACGGACGTGTTGTTGGTCTAGCTGTTGTAGTTGGGGTTGGCGTCTGGGTTGTTGTTTTTGTTGTTGTCGTTGTTGTTGTCATGTGGCAATATGATAGGTTGTAAACTGAAAAAGATCATTATTCTACCGTTAATAGTTAAAGAAAGACTGATAAACTTTTCATTGAAGAAATCGTCTAGTTGCGGTGTAAAAAAACTGCAACAGCATGATTGAAAAATGAAAATAAGAATAAACTGCCATTGGTTTACAAATCTTGTGCCTCAGCGTTGCCGCGCATGAGCGCGGTGTCTATATGTAGTTGTTCCTAGAAACGTACGATATCGCCCTGCTGTTCTATGAACAAGTGAAGTGCGGCGCTGTCGTGTATTGAACGACGATATACTATGTACACACCAAATGTTATGCTCTATTCTGTTGTTTGTAGTCGGACTTTTTCCAGTACAATTGTTACTGCATATAAAATTGACACTTTGAATCTTTTAATGGAAGGTTTTGCTGTGTTTTTTTTTTTTGTCGGTTTGTTGTTTGGCAAAAATGTTCCATTGTTGAACAGGACCTCGATGGAGACCTCTGATGCTTTACATCAATGTTCTACTGTATAATATCAAATGCGAGTTTAAGCAGTGATTAAATGCTCCGGCAAGACGACTAATTCATCAAATCACCTCTTTGACCTTTATGTATGTTAACAGTTGGAAAAATGTGTTATTTTAAGAAATTTTAGACCAGCGAAATAATGTTATGTATCAACAAAAATAAATGTATTCGTAAGAATTACCTATAGATTCAGAAGCCAAAATTATGTCGTCGATGGCAATGTCGCTGCTGAAAGGCCGCTTGGTGGTGGCTTGAAACCGGAAGTGCTTAATGCCGGCGCTAACATTCACGGTGGCTTCAGTCCAGGTCTTGCCTTGGTTGCCATACATGGACCACAGCTGGAGATCCCCTTTCTCATTCGCGGTCACTTCGAACAGAACTAGAGACCCTATGTTGATTCCATGCATGGAATACCAGAACTTTATCTGGCTCGGTTGGGTAAGGTTCACCTCCGCACTTTCCAATATGGCCGTCTCGTTCGGATCGGATTTGCTTCCCATAATGAAGAGGTACTGTCCTACATAATCTGAAAGTGTAACAGATGATACAAAGTGCTACTTGAATAACAGCTAATTTTATAAACATGCCTGTCCTTCATTACGATTCCACCAGTTATGTGCTTTGGGATAATTCTGTAAAACAGCAGTATATTTTCGCATTTGGTCACAAGTAAGCAGTTGGGCTAATCGTGTATATTTAAAATGCAATTTTGATAGGATGGTATATCTTATGTCCATTTAAGTAGATGATCTTAATAATAATATTACTAACAAAATATGCTACTATTATGCCAAAGATCAATTATATTCCGGAACATGTCAAGCAATTTCAAGTAAATGATCAAAGGTAATGTGATTAGCTGAAAAGAACAATAATCCAAAATAAAAACTGAAAGTAAGTGAAACGGCCTGAACGACTGATGACGTAGAATGACAGAGTATCCAAGAAGTTCTGTCTGTCTAGACCGATTCTGACGGACCATATTTATGGGCGCTTTTGCCAAGAATAAAAGAGATTTGATGTGAGACATCCAAGACGCCGTAGAGACGCTTTAAACAAGATGATGACATTCCTGGGAACTACACTGTCGATTAATTACATTAACATTTGACAGTTAAGAACTATAACCCTGATGGGAAGTCGAGTATTTGCTACGTTGGTTGTTTTTCTTCTTCTATGTATCATCTGTAGTTACAAGCTGCATTCCTAACATCGGAATACTCGGTTTCTTTTGTTAAACAATACTTAGCGATACAGCCACGATTTCCTACCTTTATATGTGTGGTGGTATTTGAAACTACTGAGCACTTCTTCTTTTCCTGTCCTAACTATAACACTCCCAGAAGGATACTATATAGCGGATTATCATTTCTAGAAAACACATCTCTAGACATTAATTTTGTTTGGCTGTAGTATTATCATACAAACATTAAAATTGTCGACGCTGTACATATTTACATAGAGGCATCAAAACGGTTCACCACAAAATGACATACGATATGAGTATAGGGTGAGGAATTCGTGCTAAATCGTCTCTAGTCTGTCTCTCTCTGCCTAGCCACCACCCACGGCATAAATCGCTGTCATTTTTAATATGTTTCTAGTATTCATTTATTTTGTTTCCCAATTACTCTGTCATCACAACTCGTCTAACTCTCGTGATTTTTATCACTTCGACATTATTATCATATTTGTTACATATAAACCATAAATTGTGTATAATGTTATATTAAGGAAAGGAACATGATAAGATTATATTTTCCGTTTCAATTCTAATTGTATCGTTTGTATTCTACTATATGCATTTATATCAAATAAAATATGTTTAAACTAATTCATACAAAAGCCACCTACAATTTTTTAATTGCAAGCTACACTTTATTGTTGCAAGCTACAATGTTAAAAACGGAATACTCAGTTCTTTTCTCTGAAAAGGTCTCACAGAACAGCTACGATTCCTGTTTTTGCCAGCTACAATATCGTCCCTATAAAAATACATTCCATTAGAGGCATCGCTCTCCAGTGCGGCGCCAATGAAATAAGACCAGAACGAAAAAGTCATCAATAAATAAGTAAGTAAGAAAAGTAGAAATCGGCGATGCGAAATGATGAAGTTTTAAAAATCGGGAAACTGTTTTTGTCAATTTGTCGTTTTGGTGTTTGTTCGTAATTGCATTTTGTTATGTTCTGAACAACAAATAATATGGACAAGTTAATGACATTATAGTTTTGATTTGTAATGATAAGTTGTTGAGTGTGTATATTTCATTCTTGATAATAAAACATAAATGGCAACAACGCCATGCAATATTGAATAAATCGTAAACGTTATTTAATCTAATTAAATAAATACATGTGATCATAATCAGAATACGTTTGATCTAGTTTATTGTTTGCAGAAGGTCGCGCCGAAATACGTAATAGGTCATTATAACGCCGTCCATATATAGGTTGTGCTCGTAATGTTTCCTTGTCGCGTTCAGTTTGACAGTAATTTAATTACGAAAGTCGAACTTTATATGTATCACATAGCAACTTTATTAACGTTCTGCAGATACGCTATGCAAGTAATTCGGTGTATGTTGTATATTGCAGTAAACATTTTTGTTCGGAATTTGCAGAATTTTATAGTATGATATTAAGATAAAATAGTCTTTATAAATATTTGCTATTTCTAACCATAAATAGTTAAAAGGTTCCATCATCCCTTGAGCATGGTACAATTTGTTTCTTAATCATTGAAATTTACTGTAAACTAAATAATAAATTTATTCAGTGTCATCTAGTGCCACACTATTCGATCAATGTTTCAACACCGGACTAAACGCAGTCTTTTTTGTAAAAAATCGATCAAAGGATTATGAGCAATTTGCTAACAATCAAACAATCTAAATAAAGACGAGGATGCCTTTGTGAACAGTAGAGTACTATATATGCGGTTTATAAAGATTTATTAATAAATACATAAACATTTATGAAATAATACATAATAATAACGATTTAACCGCGCAGAAACAAAAATCCACTAATCGACTAGTTGTGAAGTATCATAGTATAGCGGTTAACTAAAATCGAGTGACGTCACCATCTATGTATAAAATGCTAGTCGATAGTTTAAGATGCTTTTAAATGTCACTTCGTGCTTCTTATTGAGTTTGAGTATGGCAGTTCGTAATGTCCATACTGCCTCCGACAACAACACTCAACCAGCAAACATATGTTGCTGTTTTTTTATCCTCTTATCCTTAGGCAAATACTGTAGTGTCCAAATCATGAGACCCACATGGAATCTATCTGATCAAGAGCCACAGTGCTTTGTTATGAATCTTTAATATTCTTGTAAGGTAAGTATGTGGTTGTAAGTATGTGGCTGTAAGTATGTGGCTGTAAGTATGTGTCTGTACGCATGTGGCTGTAAGTATGTAGCTGTAAGTATGTGGCTGTATGTATGTGGCTGTAAGTATGTGGCTGTACGCATGTGGCTGTAAGTATGTAGCTGTAAGTATGTGGCTGTAAGTATGTGGCTGTAAGTATGTAGCTGTAAGTATGTGGCTGTAAGTATGTGGTTGTAAGTATGTTGCTGTAAGTATGTGGCTGTAAGTATGTGGCTGTAAATATGTGGCTGTAAATATGTGGCTGTAAGTATGTGGCTGTAAGTACGTGGCTGTAAGCCTGTGGCTGTACGCATGTGGTTGTACGCATGTGGCTGTAAGTATGTGGCTGTAAGCATGTGGCTGTAAGCAAGTGGCTGTACGTATGTGGCTGTACGCATGTGGCTGTAAGTATGTGGCTATAAGTATGTGGCTGTACGCATGTGGCTGTAATTATGTGGCTGTAAGTATGTGGTTGTATGTACGTGGTTGTAAGTACGTGGCTGTCAGTATGTGACTATACGCATGTGGCTGTAAGTATATGGCTGTAAGCACGTGGTTGTAAGTATGTGGCTGTACGTATGTGGTTGTATGTATGTGGTTGTAAGTACGTGGCTGTAAGCATGTGGTTGTAAGTATGTGGCTGTAAGTATGTGGTTGTATGTACGTGGTTGTAAGTACGTTGCTGTAAGTATGTGGCTGTACGCATGTGGCTGTAAGTATGTGGCTCTATGTATGTGGCTGTAAGCATGTAGCTGTACGCATGTGGCTGTACGCATGTTGCTGTAAGTATGTGGCTGTAAGTATGTGGCTGTAAGTATGTGGTTGTAAGTACGTGGCTGTAAGTATGTGGTTGTAAGTATGTGGCTGTAAGTATGTGGCTCTATGTATGTGGCTGTTAGTATGTGGCTGTAAGTATGTGGTTGTAAGTACGTGGTTGTAAGTACGTGGCTGTCAGTATGTTGCTGTAAGCATGTGGCTGTAAGTATGTGGCTCTATGTATGTGGCTGTTAGTATGTGGCTGTAAGAATGTGGGCGTAAGTATGTGGCTGTAAGTATGTTGCTGTAAGCATGTGGCTGTAAGTATGTGGCTCTATGTATGTGGCTGTTAGTATGTGGCTGTAAGTATGTGGCTGTAAGTATGTGGCTGTTAGCATGTGGCTGTAAGTATGTGGCTCTATGTATGTGGCTGAAAGCATGTGGCTGTACGCATGTGGCTGTACGCATGTGGCTGTAAGTATGTGGTTGTAAGTATGTGGTTGTAAGTAAGTAGCTGTAAACATGTGGCTGTAAGCAGAAAAGAAAATGTTTTCCAGGGGTGCTTACAAACACAGCTTTATAACAATTGACCAACAGGACTCCAGGAAGTCTTCTTGCTAGAAAAACAAAACAAACAAATACATGAAAAGTGATAACACAATGTAATAATGTCAGGCGTGTTTGGTGAGATTTTATTGGCGGTTCGGTTTATTACTACTTGAATTTTCCGCGATAATAATGAGAATAATGAACTTGCAAGTTACATTCCTATCAGCAAATATGTTTTAATATTCCTGATTGGTTGCAATATTTTTTCATTTGTTTTATCATAGATTTATTATGAAAACTACATAATAGAACGATTATTGTTATTGGCCAGAATGCAGTCATAACTTATTACAATTATCACACATTATTAATTAGCTTTTTAAACATGTACAAGATTGATGGTTTTGACAGCCTAAAGTTTTAACTATTACATCATTTATTGACAACGCAATGAGTGACATCATGCAAAATTTCACTAAAATGACAAACATCAAGGGTATAGTTTTTTTTTAAACTACAACATTTTTAAATGGTAAATAAAGTGCTTTAAGTTTGATGCCAAAATATATAGGAGTAATTACAGTCACCCCATGAAGTCTGTCTGATATGAACAATTTAAAGATGTAATTGACACATTTACATCGATATTTGTTAAGTTTCACTTGTGTGTTGAAGATGAAGAGTTTGAAATCGCTGCTGCTGCTGCAAAAAAAAAAAACTCGTGGCCAACAAAAAGAAACGTGTGACCCAAATAAAACTGATAACCGACATGATACAGGTATTGAAGGAGAAAATGTAGATAGCATGAACTAGCCTTTCACTAATTGATTAGATACAAAACAAATAATTGTTTGCTTTCTTAATCTATTCTTTAGAACCTTCACCCACATAGTTTAATGAAAATTGTGTCCAGTTATCAATATAACCTGGCTGTACCCGAGGCCGTGATCAGCAACAGAATAGTGCATAACATATGACTTGTACATAGTATATCTTCGAAACAAATGCTATTTAAATTTAACAAATCATACATAAACATATTAAACATAAACAGTATAAAGTGACAGGTAATGCTGTAGCAACATTTAAAAAAGTGCAGTCTAATTTATTTTTATAGACACCTAAGTTGAAATAAAACCGAAATGAACTGTATGAAAGCGCCGCACTTCACGTGTTAATAAAACAACATGGCGCATCCACAGTACTTTTCCAGGAATAATTACATGACGACGCCGTGCATGTGTTCCCCACATACAGCATGGTCAAGTTTCCCAGACGAAGGACTGTGTAGTTTCTAGATTTAACATATTGATATGATGCTACAATTTAGATAATTATATTATAACGATAATTATATTATTAACGATCAACAAAATATAGCCTGAAAGAGCAAGGCAACATATAGTTCTAAGATAAAAATGACTTTTTACCCAACCTAAATATTGTAAAGTTCTTGTATTCAAATAGATCGATTTTCTTTTCATTGCTTGCATTTGAAACCCCCATCAAGAAGTGCGAGGTTAGAGCTCTGAAAAACCCGTCTAAGCACCCCAGTGGGTCCATATTTCCGACTGACCGTTCCAAAGCGGTAACTGTCGGGTTTGCTGTTTTAGAACCATAAAAAAATAGCTGTCAACCAATCAGACAGCGGAAAATAAGTAGCTTATAAGGCTCAGCAACTGTAACTAAGGACGAACTAACTTTACATATTGAGTCGTTCAACATTAGCTGTCAACCAATCAGAAAACGGCAAAATGAGTAGTTTTTGAGGCACAGCAACTGTAACTAAAGCCGAACTAACTTTACATATAGAGTCGTTCAACATTAGCTGTTAAGCAATCAGAAAGCGGAAAATAAGAAGCTTATAAGGCTCAGCAACTGTAACTAAGGACGAACTAACTTTACATATTGAGTCGTTCAACATTAGCTGTTAAGCAATCAGAAAGCGGAAAATAAGAAGCTTATAAGGCTCAGCAACTGTAACTAAGGACGAACTAACTTTACATATAGAGTCGTTCAACATTAGCTGTTAAGCAATCAGAAAGCGGAAAATAAGAAGCTTATAAGGCTTAGCAACTGTAACTAAGGACGAACTAACTTTACATATTGAGTCGTTCAACATTAGCTGTCAACCAATCAGAAAATGACAAAATGGGTAGCTTTGGAGGCACAGCAACTGTACCTAAAGCCGAACTAACTTTACATATTGAGTCGTTCAACATTAGCTGTTAAGCAATCAGAAAGCGGAAAATAAGAAGCTTATAGGGCACGTCAACAGTAACTAATGATGAACTCGCTTCAAAACAAGCTGGTAATAACCAATCAAAATGCAACAAAATAAATAGCATGAGGGGCGTAGCACAATCGGAACACCTCAGATTATTCACGAAGCATCTCTGTATGTAGGTAGTCGGATCACCTCGGCCATTTCCCTAAATGGGACTATAACAGACGTCAAAACAAAGATGGCAGCTCGGATGACCGCGCACTACAGTTCGATGCCTGTAAAATTTCAGTTTGTGGCGGTTTCAAACTTAAATCATCCAATTTTAATTTACCCAGCGCAGCAGACACGCAGCTGTCAGACGATGTCGTAGTTTATGTATTGTGCGAACAGCATTTTAGGCATATTCTTCTTCCGGCTTCTGGCGAACAAAACCATCGTGATTTCAGTAAGTATCATTGCACCAGATACATCCAAAGGATGTTTGTCCCGAGGGCAGAATTACCCGAGGAGTTCCGATTGGGGCGTTGCAGTAACTAGGACAGTGCAAAGGTGCATTGCATTGACAAGGATGTTGTTGATGAGATAGAAATAAGTGGTTGGTACAGTTTGGGAGAGTTTTTTGTGTTTGTTTATGTTAATTGGGTTTATCGTCCTAACAACAGTTTCAGTTACCTGGAGACGGTGTCCACTTGAAGCAGATATAGTGCTATAGCATGTCGAGAACACCTGGCATGATGCCACACCCAGTCACATTAAACGGGGCCAACCAGTTGCGGAACTACCTTTATATTTGCTTGAGCGTTAGCAAGGGTGGTATACCACTAACATTTGTAACGACTTTGGTATGTCGCGGTCCGGGATCGAACCCGGGGACTCCCGTACCTGGAGCCGACGCTCTACCGACTGCGTTATCAGGTCCGGATAAGAGAGTTGAATAATAGATTAATTCAGATAATAATTCAGACCATAATCAGTATCAGTCAATAAATTATGTACTAGTAGTATGATAAAAGGCCAAAAGAGGCTACAGCACTACGGTTGTGTAATTATTGCATGTGTACAAGTGTGCATTATCAGTACTAGAAATTATGTAAGTAATAACGTATAATATGGTCATGGCCTTGTACTGAAAAAGGGGAAAATTTTCAAGGTTATTACTTGGTTCATTGTGTTTTCAAACAATAGCGAATCACTAGAATTAGTTCCGTCATTAGTCGGCGTCCTCCATCTATGGACGTAGATACCGTAATACTCTCCTTGTCTATCAATCTTGACGTTGCGGACAATGCTGTCCAGAGGTGCATCCATTGAGCAGGAAATGGCTCGCTTTACATGTTTGCTCTCGCCTTGACCACAGTTAATAAGAGATTTGCAATGTGTACTGGCGTCTCATTTGACCTTCTTTCGAGATTGACCTGTGATATCACAGACACTTCCAGAGAAACCCTTAATCAAAAGTCCACTACATCCCACATCGACTGGAAAGTGCCATGTCGTCCATCAATTTCGATGGCAGTCGTTCAGTAACGTCTGGCATTTCACACTCGTTCTGTCATGAACCTCTGGTGTATTCCCATGGTACTTTTAGCTCGGTCACTATAAGCTATTTTGTCGATTAAGAAACAAGTAAAGCATCTGGTCTCAAATCTTATAGTTGCAATCTTTGAGGGAGGGTTTATGTACTCACACCAAATCCCAGTATTCCGAGAAAAACGTCTTTTGTACATATATTTTGTAACTGATGTTGATGTCAAGACACCGGCCTTAACAGAATTGACGAAGTTGATACTGATGATTCCTTTTTACTGTTTCTTTTACAAGTCAACTCAATAACTGCTGCAATCTCTTTCAGAATCTTGTCGTGTCTCCACGTTGCAAGGATATAAGAGGCCCTCCAAGTTTGCTACAAAACTTGTTACACTGTTCATCGATTTTTCCACTTCAAGTTTGTTAGTGTATGGTCTGTCTGTCTATCTTATCCAGATTTTAGTTTACTGCGGTTGTCCTAGTTTCTGGGGTAGGCAGCAGGCGGCTAGAGTAGCTTACATCCTCTCTCTCTCTTCCAGGCGCCATAGTTTTCCATGAATGTGCCATGAAAGCTTGACAACGTGTTCCTTTCCAGCGTTGACAACTTCTTTGTTAGCAAAGACAACAGCTCTTGATTGACGCAATTCCTCTTCGGTTTGGCAGACACACCTAACGACCAACGTTCATCGTTCTCTCAGTGTAGTTATATTTAGAGCGTAATATCATTTTCCATCCTTAGCCAAGTCGTCCTGTTGTAATAGTGTCGACATTGTCCTAATGTTCTTCAGTTTCTTTCACTGCCTTGTTTGCTTTCCACCAACAATCATTCTTGACCTATTTCTGCGTACTTCTGACTCGTCAGTGCTGTCTCTGTGAGCATTTTACTTGGTGAAGCTTCGTTTTCTTTAAGTCCTCTGTCAGAGAAATAAAAGAGCTGTAAAGGAGTACCGCTTTGGAGCCAATTTGGAACAACAAGCTATTGCCTTGGGCACATCAGTCTTTCTTAAACCCCGGCAGATCTTGTCGAAACACTGTAGATTCCCTGGAAACATGCTCATGTCGATACTCACCATCCAAGTATCAGCATAATGTCTCATTTCAGGGGCAGATCTATACTGTTTTTGGTGGGGTGGTGTTGAATCAAGATCAGATCAACTTTATCGCAGTAAATACTAGATATATATATATATATATATATATATATATATATATATATATATATATATATATATGTATATAAATATATATGTATGTATATATATATATATATATATATATATATATATATATATATATATATATATATATATATATATATATATATATATATATATATATATATATATGTATATATATATACATACACAGAGAGTAAGGAACCCTTACTTCGATTTAAGCAATCATCAGACATAATTACTTTAAACGCACAGTTTGCGTCCCCCATCCCCCCACCACCCCCTACAAGTAGAGTTGTGAAAACACATACATGTAAACTTAAAAAATACTAAGCTACTAAGTATATTTTGTCTCTTGAATGCTTAGGTCGAAGTTAGGGTCCCTTACTGTGTATATCTAGTATTTACTGCGCTAAAGTTGAAAGGATCTTGATTCATACACCCACCACCACCACCACCACTACCACCCCCGACCACCCAAGTTTTCTGGATCCGCCCCTGAAACCCACTGAGAACATTTGGATACAATGGATGCAGAATTCGTTTTCGTGAAGAGGACCAAGTGTCAACTCTGCTCGTGACAGCAGGTCGTGACGACTGGCATTCTGGAACTAAGAATTGAACCATTGACTACCGGTAAAAGATGTGTAACTGTTTAAAATGCGGACTATTTGTTAGTGTGCAGTCACTAAGGTTTTGTGTCCGTTTCTTTGTAGTCTCTTTTTATTGAATTCAAACGTCTTTAAATGATTTTCTTACGTCAAGAACATTAAGCACGCATACATCAACACCGACCCATTTGCACATCGCATGCTTTAGGATGAAATAGGGCCGATGACCGTCCTAAAATTATGCGACCGCTGCACCTTTCTTCTTGATCTTCTCTTTTTATCTTTTGCAAGATACATTACATTGATATGTGATTGGCTCGAATGGGAGATAGTGAACCCTCTGATTGCCGATAACAGACACCATTGCCTTAAGATGACCCTAACCCGTGAGAAAATGTACTGGCGTCACCAATACTAGAACAGGGAGTGCATTAGATATGACACAAAACGTTAGAAACCGGACATTGTAGCGCAATCGGTAGAGCCTCGGGTCTAGGTACGGCATACACGTTTACATAAAAGTATGCAACTTGTCCGTTATGTTAATTTTAAAATTCGGTATATTGTCTATTACACTTGCTTTACCTTAGGTGTAGCCTATTTCACGAGGGTTTTCGAACAGAGAAAAACTATGAGCATGCAAATAAAAGTTGGCCTCTAATAAGAACAACTGAATTTCGAGCTAATTATAAACAGTGGCATTGATAAAAACAATGTGTTATATAAAATGGAATGATAAGACAACTTACTATTGCATGTATGGTCGTTGAGCGGCCCAGAGGTGCGATCGTTTGTCTGACCGGAAGTGTTGGTCCACTGGAAACCGGAAGTGGACACATTAGTCACTTTCCAGCCGCAATATCCAGTGTCAAAATTACAACTAATGGTTGCTTCGCTTGGCCGTGCTGAAAAATGCAAGATTTGGTTATAAATATGTCTAATAAGCGTGTGCATTTAATGTCATAACGTGAAACATTATTAACTGCGGGGTCATTTTAAACCAGTACTAGCCAATTTTTAATTTATAAATATCTTTTTTCTTAAATTGATATTTGAGGTGTATTCTTTTCAGAAATCAGAGAACTCCACATATTATGTTATATCCTCTTTAGGAGAAGTGTTTTGCTATTTTGTATCGTGTGGTAACAAGATATAGCATCAGACAAACCAATCAAACATGTTTCTTGATTGGTTTGACTCAAACTATCCCAAATATGTAATTAATTATTTGCAAACGCAAAACGTTTTGGGCTGAATTTCCCATTTTTCTGCTAAATGTGCTTTATTTAAAAAGCCACCGTGCTCATGATAGCCACACGATATATTTCAGAGTTTTCCAAAATGTTCTATAAAGTATTTTCGTTGATGCTGCAAAATTTGAAATAATTTTAACACATGTTTTTGTTGTTGTTGTTGTTGTTGTGTGTGTGTGTTTTTCCTTGTTTTTTGTTGTTGTTGTTTTTGTTTTTGGTGTTTTTGTTGTTCTTGTTTTTTGTTTGGTTTTAGACTTTGAATTTATCAGGTAATAAATTTGTAATCAAATTCAGCAAGTTTAATTCAATTAAAATTCATTTACATAATAAATTAAAAACTAACCATCAACTCCACTTTTAAAGCATTTTAAGCCTAATTTTGATAGTTTTCAATTGGAGATGGAGCATTACAGTTGTTCTACGTTAATGGCAACAAAACAGCGTAGAACGTCGATAGGCCCCTACAGAATCGTCTTGTATGCATGTTACGTAGAACGTCGATAGGCCCCTACATAATCGTCTTGTATGCATGTTACGTGTAACGTCGATAGGCCCCTACATAATCGTCTTGTATGAATGTTACAATATTTTTTTAAGGATTTCCGATTCTAAAAGTGATGTCTCTGAATCAGGAAATGGTTATTTTTTTTCTAGCAAGTATATGCTATAACTCACTTATTGGCATAGTTTAAATCAAATTTACCGACTGATACATTTTTATACATAACTGAAGTTTACTACCCTTGATCGCCAGATTGACCAAAAAAGTCCGACCACCATGCAAGACAAAAGTTAGTATGTTTTCCTTAAAAAATAATATGAATAAACAAAAACATGTATCTGTGTGTTGTTTTTTAATAGTAGGCCTACATCACAAATAAATAACAAAAATATTTCCCAGACAAAGAATATGTAGTTTAGAACAAGATAAATGTTGCAGATCGGCTGTGGATAAGAGGAAAAATGCACAAATGCTAAAAACATATGTATGTTTTTTACTTATTTTACACTGAATAATACTGGTGCAACAAACTTTAAGTACATATACATTAACTAGAACACCCAATGAATAAAAAAGTATAAAAATTAAAAACTTTTACCGCACTGTTAGTGAAAACAATAAATTTGAAGTTCATCACCCCTCAATTTATTTTCGGCTCAATGCTACTGGAAAAGGCCAATGAATTACAATTTTGTCATTTACAAGAATAAAATTAAAAACTGTACATAATTCTTTCTCAATCTGGTAGAGGGATACAGAAATAATTGTCAAAGTGAAAAAGTAGAAAGAAAAAAGTTGACCATTCGTGCCCATACCGGGATTCGAACCCACAACCCCCTAATTGTGAAGTATTTTAACCCTAACTTTGATGCTCTTCAATTGGAGGTGCAGCATTAGAGTCGGAAATCCTTAACACAAGTTGTAGTATAATCTGTCGAATTCTCGTAGAGAGTTGAGATAAGTGCGTTTTGCAGAAATGTCTAAAGGCTTCAAACTTTATGAAGTCTTTTTTACATGAAATGGCTTATAACAAAAAGAAATATAAGATAACCGAGTAAAAAAGAATACTGTACATTTAAAACTATAAAATATTATAAATATTTACACAAAGCAACTTGAAATAAACCTTACCTATGACAGAAAAAAGGAATAAATATCCAATCGCCGTGGTTATGTCCATTGTCTATCTGTAGATTTTTTCAAAATTACCAGCCCTGGATATGAGGTATATAAAATATACTAAAATAGTGCTAAATGATTATCCTTTAAAAGTTCTATTTTTTTTATAATTTACTATTTCATCATACTACTAATTACTATACACTGTGAGCTGTGTGACATTACGTCGAGTGGCACAGTCTGTACTACCAATTGGAACCACTCGGGAAATTCCGCCGCCGGTACGATCACAGATAATGCGATAATTATCCGATGTGTTCCGAATATGTTCCTGATAACAGTGGCGTTCATTTCCGCCTCGCTCGGCACACGACACGTGACTTTTTGTGGCCACTGAACATCCGACGCAGGATCAGACCATACAGATTATAACATCCCAGATAACACAACTCAAGAGCTAACATGAACAATGTGTCTCAAAACAGTGATACACACCTTTCGTTCCATGCAAACAAAAGTCTGCTCTGTTAAAGGTAGTGTCTGTCTGTTTGGTCCAAAGATTGTTTTCGCAAATAATCAAACATCAATGGTACCTGAAAAGGTCATGTAGAATGCTGTTCATTGATGCCATAGATCTTTGTGAACAGTCAAGCATAAATCTCCACTCGTCATTGCAAACTGGTGTTTCCTATCCGAGCCACGCTGAAGAGATAGCTATTTTAAACTTAAAAAACAACGTGACCACTAACTTTTATAAAGTTATCCGGGTAATCCGCTCGGACGTCAATATCTATTCTTAGCAGTGGCCACTATCGGGCTTTTTATGGAGATGGAAAAACTAAACATTTAGAGTATATTTTTTGCGATTAGTACAGTTTAACAATAAAGTTAGTGTTTAAAACCGTCTTTATAACGACTAATGTATGGGTTTGTGCAAAAAGTATGACCAAATTCCCTAAAGCGGTGGTTATATATTGGTAAGTGTACTTAATATAGGCAAACTGTCGAACGCCACCTTGAAATGGTGTATCCTTAAACAACCCAAATTGTATATAAAAATTGTTACCTTAACAGATCTCCCGAAATGGTGTTTATTGATATCCTTCACCTATGTGAAAAGTGGAGCATAACACCACAATCGTCAGTACAAACTGTATTTCATATCTGAGCCACTCTGTACAGTTAAAGGGATCTCAAGAGCCTTATATAAGTGACCCCCCCCCCCCCATTTATTGCCCCACCCAGCATGTGAGGGCATCTGTTTTCTGATAAGCCAGGCTGCCACAGTCTGTAACGATGTGTCTGTCACACAGGTATTGTTCAAGATCCAAGTGTATGTATGCTATATCTGGGGGTTGAACATAGTCATTCACAGTTTGTAAAGGAAACAGTTGTGAATATACCAATTACGCAATATATATATATATATATATATATATATATATATATATATATATATATATATATATATATATATATATATATATATATATATATATATATATATATGAACTAAAAGAATGAAAGAAATTACAAAATGTATAAGAAATAACAAAATCAACCAACAAAGTAAGAAAGAAAACAAATAAAGATTTATATATATATATATATATATATATATATATATATATATATATATAAATCTTTATTTGTTTTCTATATATATATATATATGAACTAAACTTGTTTTCTATATAATATATGAACTAAAAGAATGAAAGAAATTACAAAATGTATAAGAAATAACAAAATCAACCAACAAGTAAGAAAGAAAACAATAAGATTATAATTATATAATATATATATATATAATATATATATATATATATATTATATCTATATATATCATCTATATATATATATATATATATATCTATATATATATATATATATATATATATATATATATATATATCAAAGTAAGAAAGAAAACAAATAAAGATTTATATATATATATATATATATATATATATATATATATATATATATATATATATTATATATATATATATATATATATATATATTATATATATATATATATATATATATATATATATATATATAAATCTTTATTTGTTTTCTTTCTTACTTTGTTGGTTGATTTTGTTATTTCTTATACATTTTGTAATTTCTTTCATTCTTTTAGTTCTCATATATTTTAAGTTATATTTATTTGGATTTGTAAAATGTAACGAAACGTTTCTAACAAAAGCAATTTAAAAAGTCATTCATTGTCAGAATAATGTCCTTCAGACTCATTTTAAGTCATTTTGAATACTAAAACTTGTATCTCTCATGTACTTTCAAAATTAAATATTTAGCTATGAAATAAATACATAATCTTGCAGTTACAAAATTGACACCTAGTAATTAATGCAATAAAGAATTTGTAAGGGATCATATAGTAAACAACCCACATTATCACTAACAATAATGTTTGTGGCTTTGTGCAAAACTAGCCTACTGTCTCACATCCATACTAGCAGGTAATTTAGTTTTGCATTAACCCATCAGAGGTATTACTGTGACAGATTAGTACTATGTTGGCTAAAGACTCCCTGCAGTGATGACCAGCAATTAGCAGGTCTGGTCATAGCATGTGGGGGCCTGGCTCAGTGGGATACCACATTCCTTTCGAGATGCCTTTAATTAACTATTTAATACCTGTGATGCTACTACACTATTAGCTAACTTTATTTACAGTCAAATTATCACCAGAGCGAATCCAGAAAATATGAGGGGGGGGGGGGGGGTATTAATCAAAATCCATTTAACTTTATCGCAGAAAATTCTAGATATATATACACCGTTAAGGACCCTAGCTTCGATCTAAGCAGTCAACAGACAAAATTTACTTTAAAAGTTTAGTATTTTTACGCTTACATGTACGTGTCATCACAACTCTTCTCTTTTACCTAGTTGGTTGGGTGATTCATACCCCCATCGCCACCGGACCCATCCCTTAATTAAATGTTACACAAAACGATACAATAGAAGGCTTATTTATTCTTTAAATCTACAGCGAAGCACTAAGCTCAATAAAACGCGAGCAATTCTTATTTTTTATTTGAAAAACAAAGATTGCACTTGTAGTGAAATGCTGTTACATTATTCAAACTCTGATCTAAATCGAGGCATAAATCTTATTTATCGGATGTCCCTAGTGGTAATGCTTTTCTCACATAATATCTTATTATGTTTTGTGGATTTTTTGCAATACCTTCTTCTGATGAAAAAATGACAACATGACGTGTAATCAGACAGCTAGTTATCTGACAGCCAATTGTTGGGTCAGACTCGTGGTGATTTGTAACGAAATTGCATGTTTTTATCACCCGGAGGACAAAAAATCGTCACTATGGATACATTTTTAAATAAACTTAAAATCTCCTAAATTAAAGTATATGTGTACATGTATTCGCTAACGGATTGTTTGGCGAAAGTGTTTAAATGAAAGTTTACTAAAAATAACCATTGCGTTGCTTCGGTCATACATTATATATCACATTATATGTTGTTGTTTTGGGTTTGTTTGGTTATTATTTGTCTTTATAATTCTCATTAACGTCAAAACATTCATGAAATTATATGCTGTTTTCCTGCGTATTGATATACCCCCATTCATGAAAATGAAATTATATGTTGTTGTTCATGCGTATTGATATACCTCAAAAGGTTACCTAAAAACAATTATTTAACCAAATTTACCTGTCCGTGTCTAATTAAATCAACGATTAATGACATAAAAAACAGCGTGACACATCGGAAACCAACAAGCCTATCACATAGTATGTTTACATGACGCTGACCTTCTTGGCAAGATGAGTGCAATATTTCATCACCGAGGGGCTAAGCGCCACGTGGAAATAAGCGGCACACACAAGTCCATATCTGTCGAGGGACGGATCCATTGGGGGGGGGGGGGGAGAGAGAGGGGCGGTCAACTTTATCGCAGTAAATACTAGATATATTTATATATACATAGTAAGGGACAATAACCTCGACGAAAGCAGTCAACAGACATTTACGTTATCAGCTTAGTATTTTTAAGCTTACATGTATGTGGCGGGAATGCATCCTCTATTCCCCTTTCCGGATCCATCCCTGTATCTGTCCCCAAAACTCCGCCTCCACGCTCCGAACTAGGTCGCCTGATAAGGTTAGTCCCATTCAAAAGAGAAGTTGGTCTCGTATTTGAATAAGGTCTTGTTGCCCCTTTCGTGAATTGCCCCTTTTGATAAGGTCTAAGTGACACTTATAAACTAGATAACAGGGCATGCCGAGACACAGATCTGGTTTAAAAAGGAATCAAGTTTAACGCGACCTTGACAAAGATGTTTAACCATGATTTATATTGAATTCAAACATCGACGGGCATTACGCGCGTATTTCTAATTGTTATGGTTAATAGCGCAACAGAAACAAAAAAAAACAAGCAACAAGTTTAATAACACAATATATCTTATTAAACAAATAATCAATTATTATAACTCATGTATTTAACAAACATAATAAGTCAGGTATATGAAATAAAGTCTAAGCTGAACCAAATCCTAATAAAATTGTCCACTTATTTGATGAAAATCCGAATTCCTTTTAAAATCCACAATAAAACACAATTCACAAGCGAAGATGGCGATATATTTCACTATTAATCCAAAAATATAATACATTAAAATTGGTATTTTACAATAGAAGTGATGGGGTAATTATACCCCTGTAAAATATCAAAATATATCAATATATTATAAATAATACAAATGAATTACTTGAATATGTTATCTTGTGCTTTTCTGACTATCTATGTTTAATTTTAAATCATTGTAGGGAGGTTTACCAAGGTTATATGACTCAATTGGCTTGTAAGGCAATGTGCTATTAAATTTATATTTATTTATGGGTACCCTTATTTATGGTAATTTTTCAGAAACTTCCACCAAAACTACAGTATGCAACTTTTAGTATGTGAAAATATAATTATGTATTATCATTGTCAAAAATGCATCAAACATTTCTTTTGCAAATAGTTCTAGGTTGACCACTTTTTTAAGGCTAGGCTGACTGGACTACTAGTCGTAGTCCAAAATCCAGATTCCCACATCGTTTTTTTTTTTTTTTTAAAAAAAAAAGCACTTGTATTCACGGATGGTATTTTTTAAGGTTTAGGTCTTAACTCAGGTCATTCTCTCACCAGAGGGCGTGCTTCACAAGTTTCGCTTACACCTCTGTCAATGCCGGGAAAAGTAGTTCTCATACACGTAATTCTATCGTCACATGTCGCAAAATATTTCCCCGAAAATTTGGGTTAAAATATATCTTAAACATTGTTCTAAAAAAATAAAAATACCCATTTTCATTTTAAGTAAAATATACAGAGATCAAAATAATCTCACGAGCATTTTATTCATTATTTATATTTTGTACAAGAATCTTGTACACCGGGCGTTGACAGAGGTGTAAGCTAAACTTGTGTAGCACGCCCTCTGGTAAGAGAATGAACTCAGGTCTATGTAAAACAAGCCCCATTTATATTAGATAAGAATATTCGAGAAGGTATAAGTTGCATCACCCATTAAAAACATTCCAGAATTTACTAGCGCGTCTACAAATCAATATCACGTGACACATGGAACAGTCCATCAATGAGTTTAAAACATACTGCTCAGTGACGTACGTAATGAGTGTCCGTCACAAGGTCAAATACTTTACACTATGAGGCTTTTTGTGTAACAACATTTGATGTTCTTCTGTCGGACTAATCAACAGCGTTGCAACAGTTTTCTCTCTAAATTTGAACATCCTTTGGTTTGAACATTTGAACATCACATAAACCCTCCATTAATCGACGAATTTAGTTTAACGGTGGTAAGCAACAGTTTGCCTTTATCAAATGCATGTAACAATATTTTCCTACAATTTCCGTGCATTTATGCTTAATTTCTGTATAAACTCATACTTTCGTCTAAGTAAATACGATTTTTAACACTGCCTATGTTATAAGACAGTATACTTTGCGAAATAATCACTCTAAATGGTCATTCTTTGCAAATCTCTAAATAAGCACGATATAATGATCTCTGCTAAAAATAGACATCGACGACAGCGCGATATACCCGGATAACGATATAACGCGATCTCAAAAGTAAGTTGTCGCGTG
>CM017559.1:6535844-6660844 GCA_007844125.1 Sinonovacula constricta
GGTAAGTGCATATAATTTTAAGCACACTTTTTAACTTTTAAACAAAATTTTGTAAGTGAAGGCAATTTGAATTATTCCAACCCATGCATTATTCGAAGTAAATCGGCGGTCTCGACGACTTCGAGTAACAAGTTCGACTGCATATGCATTTTTAATTTATCAAATGATGAGAGTTCGAGGTATGTTAATTTTTTATTATTTATTTTTATGCTTTATAAACTACTGGTGAAAATAATACTGATAATTACTATAATAATATTTAAATTTATAAAGGATTTATATATTATTATATAAATATATTATAAGCAAATCCACGTAAGAAAACATTTACTTTTTAATTACAACTTCTGATACACACTACTTTGATAGATGCAATCAGTTAAAATCTGGCATATATGGTAGAACTGTATTTGGTAAACTTTTATAAACTGTATGTTATATTATTATGTAATTTTCGAATAAAAAATGTTTTAGTTATATCCCTTGTGGGAAGATATTTTCAATTACTTTATGTAAGAAATATAATAAAAAATGTTAATATGCTTATCTTTTACATTAATTCTTATTTCAATAAATAAAATTCCATTTTTATGCGCATGCTTCAATCTTTTTCAAAAGTTTAAAACGTGGTTATTTTTTCAGTTTTCTACAGTAGGTATACATGTATACTCAATACCTACCCACAAGGGAGGTAAGAATGTAGTTTTTTTTAATAGTTGAGTAAAGTCCCTTTATATACGGAAAGTGTAATGTATATTATCTTTTTACTAAATGGAAGGCCAAATGGGGAATAAGAAATGTATGCCATAACGATTTTAACGAAATTAAAAACACAAGTTTGCAACCGTTTACAGAGTGCAGAAGTCTATTAGAGTCTATTAGAGTCATACTTTATATCTAATGTTTCCTTTTTTCTTCTTTTTTTTTTTTTGTTACATTGCACCGACATACTTATGGTCATATTGGCGATATCCAGATAATTATTGGTGGAGGCAGACCCCAGACTTATGCCAGGGTAGAACCACTGGCGCACCACAGGTTAGCAGAAAGACCTTGCCACATGAAAGTTCTCCATCTAACAAGGACCCAAACTCACGCAGTAAGGGGCTGTGGAGTGTCAAGTCAGCGACTCCAACTGCTGGGCCATGAGCGCCCCCTACTTTACATCCAGTATCGACTTTACTTGTACCTGTACAGCATGACGGGCAAGTTAAACTGAATATCAAGAGTGTGTCCTCACATATCATGATAAATAAAATGTAGACTAAACTATTAAGTGGAGATGTATGAAGGAATCTGGCCAGGTAAAAATGTCCATATATTTATTTTGCAAGCAACCTCTACATGTGGGAGTCATCAGATTATTTCATTAAATACCTAATTATAATTATTATTGCAAAATAATGCTACAGACTTCACAGTAATACATGCTTAGTTTCAAATTATTAATCCACAATTGTGACAAATTTTGGGAGTATATCTTTAACAAAAACTGATGTTGGGAAACACAACAAAATTCCTACCAAAACATTAGCAGCAATGCAGGGCATCAGCGCCAATGCAGGGCATCAGTGCCAATGCAGGGCATCAGTGCCAATGCTGAGCATCAGCGCCAATGCAGGGCATCAGTGCCAATACCAGGGCATCAGTGCCAATGCAGGGCATCAGTGCCAATGCAGGGCATCAGTGCCAATACCAGGGTATCAGCGCCAATGCAGGGCATCAGTGCCAATGCAGGGCATCAGCGCCAATGCAGGGCATCAGCGCCAATGCAGGGCATCAGTGCCAATACCAGGGCATCAGTGCCAATGCAGGGCATCAGCGCCAATACCAGGGCATCAGCGCCAATGCAGGGCATCAGTGCCAATGCCAGGGCATCAGCGCCATTGCAGGGCATCAGCGCCAATGCAGGGCACCAGCGCCAATGCAGGGCATCAGTGCCAATACCAGGGCATCAGTGCCAATGCAGGGCCTCAGTGCCAATGCCAGGGCATCAGTGCCAATACCAGGGCATCAGTGCCAATGCAGGGCATCAGTGCCAATACCAGGGCATCAGTGCCAATGCAGGGCATCAGTGCCAATGTAGGGCATCAGTGCCAATACCAGGGCATCAGTGCCAATGCAGGGCATCAGTGCCAATGCAGGGCATCAGTTCCAATTCAGGGCATCAGTGCAAATGCAGGGCATCAGTGCCAATGCAGGGCATCAGTGCCAATACCAGGGCATCAGTGCCAATACCAGGGCATCAGCACCAATACCAGGACATCAGTGCCAATGCAGGGCATCAGTGCCAATACCAGGGCATCAGTGCCAATGCCAGGGCATCAGTGCCAATGCCAGGGCATCAGTGCCAATGCAGGGCATCAGTGCCAATACCAGGGCATCAGTGCCAATGCAGGGCATCAGTGCCAATGCCAGGGCATCAGCGCCAATGCAGGGCATCAGTGCCAATACCAGGGCATCAGTGCCAATGCAGGGCATAAGTGCCAATGCAGGGCATCAGTGCCAATACCATGGCATCAGTGCCAATGCAGGGCATCAGTGCCAATGCAGGGCATCAGTGCCAATGCAGGGCATCAGTGCCAATTCAGGGCATCAGTGCAAATGCAGGGCATCAGTGCCAATGCAGGGCATCAGTGCCAATACCAGGGCATCAGTGCCAATGCAGGGCATCAGTGCCAATACCAGGGCATCAGCGCCAATACCAGGGCATCAGTGCCAATGCAGGGCATCAGCGCCAATACCAGGGCATTAGCGCCAATGCAGGGCATCAGCGCCAATACCAGGGCATCAGTGCCAATGCAGGGCATAAGTGCCAATGCAGGGCATCAGTGCCAATACCAAGGCATTCGTGCCAATGCAGGGCATCAGTGCCAATGCAGGGCATTCAAGGGTAGGAGAAATAGGCATTTCTGAATTTGTATCTGTTGTTCAAACTATTTATGGTCGTTAAACATGTTTAAAAGCTGGGGATTTCTTTGAATATAAGAATGTATTTATTACCATATAAAATATATAAAAAGGTTGCAAGCAAAAGAGAGTAGACAAAAACAAAATAAACAAATCATATCATTTCAATTAGTTTTTTTTTAATACTTAATTCATAATCTTTAAATACATTGTATGTTTTATATAAATATATATTTATAATGAAAACAATGCAATTAACAATAACAGCTTAACAAATATAATATAATCATACATGCAAATAACAATTTTACACATATATAACAAATACACTTTTAAATTACCAGTGATACACATTTAATTTGAGATGTAAAAATATTGACACATGGGCGCAAGTTTTCTGGTTTTTGCCGGAATTACTGTTTTTTTGAAGCCTGAAGAGGTCATTTTCTTAAATCATGTAAATCAGTTGAGAAAATGGGGGGGAGGAGGTAGTCAAGTCATATGATGACAATGATACTGATCCGACGCGTGTTTATCTTTACAATGTAGAGGGGGGGGGGGGGGTCCTAGCAACCCCCTAGCTCAGTTTACAGGTTTTTTTTTTAAATGTATGACTTGCACCCATGTTGACAAAATAATGGGGAAAAAAATAAATTCACCAGCCCTTCTCAATGCATATTGGCAACAAAACTACTTACTGCCACTTTAAAAAGCACGGTGGAACAAAAATATATATATAACATGCATATGATAGATGTCTCTGAACTGGTAGGAATAACATCTTGAAGTAGTTTAAAGATACATTCTGAAAATTTTGCAGATAATGATTGTTTTTTTAAAAATAGGTGGTGGCTGGGCTAAGTGCAGTAATCATACATTTTCATTACATGTGTATGCCTTTATGACCAATAAAAATACATTGATAACTTTATTATATCATTGTTTTTGACCGGACCTGGTAGTGCAATTGGTAGAATGTCGGCTCTAGGTACTGGAGGTCCCATGTTCGGAGCAGGGTCGCAACATCGTTGTTAAAAATGGTAGTGGTATAGCTCCCTTGCTTAGGCTCAGGCAAATATTAGGGTAGTTCCACGCTTGGTTGGCCATGTCAGGATAATGTGAGTGGGTGTGGTATCATGCCAGGTGTTCATGGTATGCTACACACAGTGGAAACAGCACTATATCTGGTTCAAGTGGACACCACACATAGTCACAATATCCTGACACCTGGCCAACTAGTCATGGAACTACCTTTATTTGCTGAATTGTTAGCAATACCACTACCATTTTTATTCGACTTTGGAATGTCACAGTCTGGGTTTGAACACAGGGCCTCTCATAACTGAAGCGGACACTTTATCCATTATGCTACCAGGTCTGGTGTGTGGCTGTCTGATTTTATCAACAATAACACAAAATAGTATTTGTGCTTTAAAACAAGGCTGCCGGGAGTATAACAGTAAGGAAACATTCCAACAAGCCAAAGTTACTGTGATACTCAATCATGTGACACTGACAACATTTTAAGACTCAATCTAAAAGATTCATGACCTCTGTATCAAATATGACTATAAATACTATTTTCTAGCACTTTTTGTATTTTTCTTTGTGATTTCATATTTACGTAATAAAAGGCAGTTGGTAAAAACACTTGTAGTCTTTTGCAAATGAGATTTTTTTTTTATTAATACAAACAAAATATAAACACTAGAATGGTAAATAATTTTACACAGCTATCTTTGAAGAATAAGTGAGAAAACTGATCAAATGTTTTCTGAAGTAACAACTGGGCCATGGTGAAAACATATAGATGCATAACACAACTGTTCCAACTGTCTTGGTACACAGTTAAATCTTTGTTAACCACTTAACTCTGCTCAGGCAAATGAAGAATGAAGATTGTTCAGACTGCAAAGATCCTCCGGAAGGCTCGGCGATCCTCTGGAAGGCTCAGCGATCCTCTGGAAGGCCCAGCGCTCCACTGGAAGGCTAAATCATCTTCCCAATGCTACATGGAATAGAATAATACAATTTGATGACCATATGATATATGTTAACAATAAATTAATAAAATATGCATGGTACCTTGATATGTATAAGACCTATAATGCCACCACTGACCATTGCTTGTATAACAAATCAAAAGTGGGCACAGAATGTAAAGGACTGTGTGCACAAGTGTATAGATGTTCCATTACCATGAATAAGTTAACCTCTTCGTTCATAGAAACTGTATAGGATTTTAAAATTCACTTAATTTTGTTGATTTTCTTTGAAACAGTTTAAATATTTATAAACTCATGCATTTTCAGCATATTATTATATAACATAGGCATAAAATGACATATGCATGAGCAAAAGGGTTAAATAAAACTCTAAACAGCAGGGAAGTTCTTTTTAACACATCATTTTTCACACACTTAGAAAGAATTGTGTTTTAGCTTCGAAGATTTCAAATTATAACCAGGTCATGTGTTCTGGGTGGTGACATAACCAGGTCATGTGTTTTGGGTGGTGTAACCGATCATGTGTTCTGGGTGGTGATATAACCAAGTCATGTGTTCTAGGTGATATAACCAGGTCATGTGTTCTGGATGATATAATAAGGTCATGTGTTCTGGGTGATATAACCAGGTCATGTGCTCTGGGTGGTGGCATAAACAGGTCATGTGCTCTGGGTGGTGACATAACCAGGTCATGTGTTCTGGGTGGTGACATAACCAGGTCATATGTTTTGGGTGGTGACATAACCAGGTCATGTGTTCTGGGTGGTGACATAACCAGGTCATATGTTTTGGGTGGTGACATAACCAGGTCATGTGCTCTGGGTGGTGACATAACCAGGTCATGTGTTCTGGGTGGTGACATAACCAGGTCATATGTTTTGGGTGGTGACATAACCAGGTCATATGTTTTGGGTGGTGACATAACCAGGTCATATGTTCTGGGTGGTGACATAACCAGGTCATGTGCTCTGGGTGGTGACATAACCAGGTCATATGTTTTGGGTGGTGACATAACCAGGTCATGTGTTCTGGGTGGTGATATAACCAAGTCATGTGTTCTAGGTGATATAACCAGGTCATGTGTTCTGGATGATATAATAAGGTCATGTGTTCTGGGTGATATAACCAGGTCATGTGCTCTGGGTGGTGACATAAACAGGTCATGTGCTCTGGGTGGTGACATAACCAGGTCATGTGTTTTGGGTGGTGACATAACCAGGTCATATGTTTTGGGTGGTGACATAACCAGGTCATGTGTTCTGGGTGGTGACATAACCAGGTCATATGTTTTGGGTGGTGACATAACCAGGTCATATGTTTTGGGTGGTGACAGAACCAGGTCATATGTTCTGGGTGGTGACATAACCAGGTCATGTGTTCTGGGTGGTGACATAAACAGGTCATGTGGTCTGGGTGGTGACATAACCAGGTCAGGTGTTTTGGGTGGTGACATAACCAGGTCAGGTGTTTTGGGTGGTGACATAACCAGGTCAGGTGTTTTGGGTGGTGTAACCAGGTCATGTGTTCTGCATGGTGTAACCAGGTCATGTGTTCTGCATGGTGTAACCAGGTCATATGTTCTGAGTAGTGATATAACCAGGTCATGTGTTCTGGGTGGTGGAACCAGGTCATGTGTTCTGGGTGGTGTAACCAGGTCATTTGTTCTGGGTGGTGTAACCAGGTCATGTGTTCTGGGTGGTGACATAAACAGGTCATGTGTTCTGGGTGGTGACATAACCAGGTCATGTGTTCTGGTGAGATGGGATTTGCCAGCATTTTGGTCAATACTGTGCAACACCATCTTATAATTATAGCACATAGGCACTTATGAGGTGCCCAGGGTCTGAGCCCAGGCCGGACCATCATACTGACACCCACGAGTCGGGCGTCCCTTCCCCTTAGCCCAGAGGGGAGGTAATATAACCAGGTCATGTATTCTGGGTGGTGTAACCAGGTCATGTGTTCTGGGTGGTGTAACCAGGTCATGTGTTATGGGTGGTGATATAACCAGGTCATGTGTTCTGGATGGTGTAACCAGGTCATGTGTTCTGCATGGTGTAACCAGGTCATGTGTTCTGGGTGGTGACATAACCAGGTCATATGTTCTTGGTGGTGTAACCAGGTCATTTGTTCTGGGTGGTGTAACCAGGTCATTTGTTCTGGGTGGTGTAACCAGGTCATGTGTTCTGGGTGGTGACATAAACAGGTCATGTGTTCTAGGGGGTGACATAACCAGGTCATGTGTTCTGGTGAGATGGGTTTTGCCAGCATTTTGGCCAATACTGTGCAACACCATCCTATAATTATAGCACATAGGCACTTATGAGGTGCCCAGGGACTGAGCTCGGCCGGACCATCATACTGACACCCACGAGTCGGACGTCTTCTCCCCTTAGCCCAGAGGGGAGGTGATATAACCAGGTCAGGTGTTCTGGGTGGTGTAACCAGGTCATGTATTCTGGGTGGTGTAACCAGGTCATGTGTTCTGGGTGGTGACATAACCCAGTCATGTGTTCTGAGTGATATAACCAGGTCATGTGTTCTGGGTGGTATAACCAGGTCATGTGTTCTGGGTGGTATAACCAGGTCATGTGTTCTGGATGGTGACATAACCCGGTCATGTGTTCTGGATGGTGACATAACCCGGTCATGTGTTCTGAGTGTTATAACCAGGTCATGTGTTCTGGGTGGTATAACTAGGTCATGTATTCTGGGTGGTGACAAAACTGGATAATATGTTCTGGGCAACATAACCAGGTCATGTGTTCTGAGTGATATAACCAGATTATGTGTTCTGGATGATATAACCAGGTCATGTTTTCTGGGTGGTGACATAACCAGGTCATGTTTTCTGGATGGTGACAAAACCAGGTCATGCGTTCTGGGTGGTGATATAACCCGGTCATGTTTTCTGGATGGTGACAAAACCAGGTCATGTGTTCTGGGTGGTATAGCCAGGTTATGTGTTCTGGAGAGTGACAAAACAGGATAATATGTTCTGGGCAACATAACCAGGTCATGTGTTCTGGGTGATATAACCAGATTATGTGTTCTGGATGATATAACCAGGTCACGTGTTCTGGATGATATAACCAGGTCATGTGTTCTGGATGATATCACCAGGTCACATGTTCTGGATGATATAACCAGGTCATGTGTTCTGGATGCTATAACCAGGTCACATGTTCTGGATGATTTATCCAGGTAATGTGTTCTGGATGATATAACCAGGTCACGTGTTCTGGATGATATAACCAGGTCATGTGTTCTGAATGATATAACCAGGTCACGTGTTCTGGATGATTTATCCAGGTAATGTGTTCTGGATGATATAACCAGGTCACGTGTTCTGGATGATATAACCAGGTCATGTGTTCTGAATGATATAACCAGGTCACGTGTTCTGGATGATATAACCAGGTCACGTGTTCTGGATGATTTAACCAGGTCATGTGTTCGGGATGATATAACCAGGTCATGTGTTCTGGATGATATAACCAGGTCATGTGTTCTGGATGATATAACCAGGTCACGTGTTCTGGATGCTATAACCAGGTCACATGTTCTGGATGATTTATCCAGGTTATGTGTTCTGGATGATATAACCAGGTCACGTGTTCTGGATGATATAACCAGGTCATGTGTTCTGAATGATATAACCAGGTCACGTGTTCTGGATGATATAACCAGGTCATGTGTTCCGAGTGCTATAACCAGGTCATGTGTTCTGGATGATATAACCAGGTCATGTGTTCCGAGTGCTATAACCAGGTCATGTGTTCTGGATGATATAACCAGGACATGTGTTTTGTGGTGATATAATCAGTCAGACTATCTCACAGTAGGGCACAAATTACCATATTTGAAAAAAAAATAACAGAAATACTAGACAATCAAGTATGGTTGTGGCACTGTTTTACATATTATTGATGTTTCAACCAAAATACAGAGGCTTTAAACAAAACATAAACCAGAGCATCTCTTGTAAAAGGGATCCCAGATCAGAGGGTTCTGGGTTCAATTACCATGCTCGACATGACATGTTTTACTGCTCAGAAAGACAATTTACACTTCATTGTTTTTTGAAAAATGTTCTACTCATGAAGGAAAGGACAATACAAAAGATATCATTTGAACTGGCATATACCCACAAAGATAAAATGAATTGAAAATGTGACCCTACCACAGGGATGGATACAGTGGGGGGGAGGCAATAAAGTTAAATGGATCTTGATTCATACCTCTTCACCAAGATTTTCTGGATCCGCACCTGCCATACCCTTGATGGTATGTCTTCAATATGGTGAAGTTAACTCAGATTAATTTACAAAGATATGGTCAAGACACATATCTAGGACCTGAGTAGCCTTTTTTTTATGAGAATGACCTGTAATTTGTCACTGACCTTAAGGGTTGCACTTGCAAATGGAATTCATGACACACCTGTATGTCAGTAAGATAGTAAAGCTTAATATTATGCCTGTAAAAAAATGGCATAATTATGGCCAAGACACTAATATAAATAATTTTTAGCCATTTATAAGAAATAATCTTAAATATAATCGAGATGACCTTATGTGTTGCACTTGTAAATGTGAAATGCATGCCATACATTCTATTGTACTTTGTGAGATTGTCAAATCAGATTTTTTAAAAAATGCTGAAGGTATGGCAGAGACATAAACCATGGAAGGGACAGATGAACAGGCACAAGGACAGAGTCATGGCAGAGACATAAACTATGGAAGGGACAGATGAACAGACACAAGGACAGAGTCATGGCAGAGACATAAACCATGGAAGGGACAGATGAACAGACACAAGGACAGAGTCATGGCAGAGACATAAACTATGGAAGGGACAGATGAACAGACACAAGGACAGAGTCATGGCAGAGACATAAACTATGGAAGGGACAGATGAACAGACACAAGGACAGAGTCATGGCAGAGACATAAACTATGGAAGGGACAGATGAACAGGCACAAGGACAGAGTCATGGCAGAGACATAAACTATGGAAGGGACAGATGAACAGACACAAGGACAGAGTCATGGCAGAGACATAAACCATGGAAGGGACAGATGAACAGACACAAGGACAGAGTCATGGCAGAGACATAAACTATGGAAGGGACAGATGAACAGACACAAGGACAGAGTCATGGCAGAGACATAAACTATGGAAGGGACAGATGAACAGGCACAAGGACAGAGTCATGGCAGAGACATAAACTATGGAAGGGACAGATGAACAGACACAAGGACAGAGTCATGGCAGAGACATAAACTATGGAAGGGACAGATGAACAGGCACAAGGACAGAGTCATGGCAGAGACATAAACTATGGAAGGGACAGATGAACAGACACAAGGACAGAGTCATGGCAGAGACATAAACCATGGAAGGGACAGATGAACAGACACAAGGACAGAGTCATGGCAGAGACATAAACTATGGAAGGGACAGATGAACAGACACAAGGACAGAGTCATGGCAGAGACATAAACCATGGAAGGGACAGATGAACAGACACAAGGACAGAGTCATGGCAGAGACATAAACCATGGAAGGGACAGATGAACAGACACAAGGACAGAGTCATGGCAGAGACATAAACTATGGAAGGGACAGATGAACAGACACAAGGACAGAGTCATGGCAGAGACATAAACCATGGAAGGGACAGATGAACAGACACAAGGACAGAGTCATGGCAGAGACATAAACTATGGAAGGGACAGATGAACAGACACAAGGACAGAGTCATGGCAGAGACATAAACTATGGAAGGGACAGATGAACAGACACAAGGACAGAGTCATGGCAGAGACATAAACTATGGAAGGGACAGATGAACAGACACAAGGACAGAGTCATGGCAGAGACATAAACTATGGAAGGGACAGATGAACAGACACAAGGACAGAGTCATGGCAGAGACATAAACTATGGAAGGGACAGATGAACAGACACAAGGACAGAGTCATGGCAGAGACATAAACTATGGAAGGGACAGATGAACAGGCACAAGGACAGAGTCATGGCAGAGACATAAACTATGGAAGGGACAGATGAACAGACACAAGGACAGAGTCATGGCAGAGACATAAACTATGGAAGGGACAGATGAACAGGCACAAGGACAGAGTCATGGCAGAGACATAAACCATGGAAGGGACAGATGAACAGACACAAGGACAGAGTCATGGCAGAGACATAAACTATGGAAGGGACAGATGAACAGACACAAGGACAGAGTCATGGCAGAGACATAAACTATGGAAGGGACAGATGAACAGACACAAGGACAGAGTCATGGCAGAGACATAAACTATGGAAGGGACAGATGAACAGACACAAGGACAGAGTCATGGCAGAGACATAAACTATGGAAGGGACAGATGAACAGGCACAAGGACAGAGTCATGGCAGAGACATAAACTATGGAAGGGACAGATGAACAGACACAAGGACAGAGTCATGGCAGAGACATAAACTATGGAAGGGACAGATGAACAGACACAAGGACAGAGTCATGGCAGAGACATAAACTATGGAAGGGACAGATGAACAGACACAAGGACAGAGTCATGGCAGAGACATAAACCATGGAAGGGACAGATGAACAGACACAAGGACAGAGTCATGGCAGAGACATAAACTATGGAAGGGACAGATGAACAGACACAAGGACAGAGTCATGGCAGAGACATAAACCATGGAAGGGACAGATGAACAGACACAAGGACAGAGTCATGGCAGAGACATAAACTATGGAAGGGACAGATGAACAGACACAAGGACAGAGTCATGGCAGAGACATAAACTATGGAAGGGACAGATGAACAGGCACAAGGACAGAGTCATGGCAGAGACATAAACTATGGAAGGGACAGATGAACAGACACAAGGACAGAGTCATGGCAGAGACATAAACCATGGAAGGGACAGATGAACAGACACAAGGACAGAGTCATGGCAGAGACATAAACTATGGAAGGGACAGATGAACAGACACAAGGACAGAGTCATGGCAGAGACATAAACCATGGAAGGGACAGATGAACAGACACAAGGACAGAGTCATGGCAGAGACATAAACTATGGAAGGGACAGATGAACAGACACAAGGACAGAGTCATGGCAGAGACATAAACTATGGAAGGGACAGATGAACAGACACAAGGACAGAGTCATGGCAGAGACATAAACCATGGAAGGGACAGATGAACAGACACAAGGACAGAGTCATGGCAGAGACATAAACTATGGAAGGGACAGATGAACAGACACAAGGACAGAGTCATGGCAGAGACATAAACTATGGAAGGGACAGATGAACAGGCACAAGGACAGAGTCATGGCAGAGACATAAACTATGGAAGGGACAGATGAACAGACACAAGGACAGAGTCATGGCAGAGACATAAACCATGGAAGGGACAGATGAACAGACACAAGGACAGAGTCATGGCAGAGACACAAACAAGGGCAGACAGTTCAATAGCTGTATGCTGCTATTCATGAGTCATAATCAAACACAGCACCTACCTAGAAGATCATCATTGCTGTTGTGGTACAAGCCATTGTGGACTCCGATACTGATAATGTCTGGGAGCAGACCTGCAATATTTAAGATAAAACATTGCCATGGCAACAGACAAACACAAAGATGAAGAACAGACTTTAATATTTGCAAGAAGTAAATAGCAATGCAGTCTTATGTAGCATATTTACCTTATTTGAAAAAAAGGTGTTGAGGATGGTAAGACAACAATTTGCCTGTATCAAATTCATGTAACAATAACTTACAACTGCTTTGGGGTATTGCAGCATAATTTCAGCATACTTTAGTATAAGTAAAGACGGCTTTGAACACTGCCTACATTGTTAGACAGTACAAAAAATGATGAAAAAACACTCTAAAAGTTCAATCATTCAAAATCTGAAAATAAGAACTATAGTGATCTCTGTAAAAAAATAGATACCAAAGTCAGAGCGAATTACCTAGATAACTATATAACGTAATCTCAAAAGTGAGTTTTCACATGGTTTTCATAGTTAAAAAAATTATCTCTGCAGCGTGGTTCAGATAGGAAATACCTGTTTGCAATGAGGACTGGGGATTTATGTTTCCCTGTTTACACTGATCTAGGGCATCAATAAGCAGTATTTTGCAAGATCTTTTCATGTAACAATAACTTATTTGGTTAGTTAAGAAAAATATTTTGGTCTAAACTGTCGGAAACCACCTTTAAAGACAAATTTTCTTAGCCTAAATATTTTTGAATGAACTTTCTTATTGTTTGTTTGTTTGTTTATTGGGTTTACCATCTCACCAGCAGTATTTCAGTTATCTGGAGATGGTGTTCACTTGAGCAGATATAGTGCTGCTTTCACTATAAAGAATAGCATTCCATGGTCACCTGGCATGATACCATACCCATTCACATTATTCTGACACTGGGCGAACCATTCACGGAACTAACCTTATATTTGCTCGAGTGCTAGCAAGGGAGCTATACCTCTACCAATTTTAATGACTTTGTTATGTCGCGTCCACGGGTTGAACCAGGTCTGGTCGATAGAAATGTGAAATGCATTTTGAATTCTTTCAGAAAAAAAACCCATATGGGTCTGTAACCAAATGCTAATTTTGCCCTTCTCATCACTGCTTCACAATTTCGTAATGGTTGCCAGGCAATCAATTAGCCCATGTGTCAATTACACAAAGATGTTGTCATTCATCATGTTATAGTTCATTTCTGAAGAAATGTCTCTGCCAAAATCTACGAGGGATTTCTTTTTCCAAAATACTTTGTTTAACTTCATCCGTATTTCCTTACATAAAGATTAAAAGTTTTCAACAGCCGCCATTTTGAATACTAACTAGCTTTACCCAAAGCGCTTTACAGAGATCTAAGAAATACTATATTTTTTTACTAATTTGACTTTTTTATGATAAAAATAATTGTAGAGAATTTGACAATTTATTTCTGAATGACCAAACAAGCAATTGCTCTTTCTACATATCTACATATGCATGTGTTTTACAATATGCTGGCACCCATATACAGTTGCAAATATGTAGAAAAAGCATCTGTTTGTGTCTAACTCTTGAATATGGCAATAAACCAAAGATTTGAGTGTGAGCATTTTCAGAAAAAATGTATTCTACAGTTTCCTAAGGAACAATTTACAACATTGAGCTCCAACAAGGATGTCTTGAATCTTGATCAAGAGAACAGAGGAATGTAACCGAATGTATCCGGCGTCTAACAACTTCTGGTTATCGGAAATGAAAGTTAAATTTAATTGTACTTTCTCTACCTGAATATTTCGAGCCATCTTTGTAGTATGCAAGAAATATTTTCAAAAAAAAATGAGCTTTGTGTTAATTCTTTACATACTTTGTTAATGATCAATATTTTTGTCCAATATAGAAATGTTCAATCTGATATATCTATCGAACCTAAAGTATCAGTATTCAATGTATATCGGTGGTTCAACCCAAAAATTTTGTGGGGGTCTTTCTCCAGCAGTTATAGCTGATCATTGCCAAAATGACCATAACATTGCTACAGCATGAATGTATGTAATATGTTAAAACAGCATGTCTGCAATCTACACGTTGTAAAATGTGTATGATCTTGTACTGTGATGATTTTTCCTAAAGCCTTACCTCTTCGTGAGTTCTCGTGCAGAAAGGCTTCTTTGGTGAACCCCACAACTGGCTGGTGACTCACAGATGGTTCCACGGCATCAATATCCAGAGAGCTGGTATAAGGGAGGTAATATAGACAGCTAGTATAGGGGAGATAATGATAATAGAAACTGCAAACATCATGCTGTGAGATCACAGCTGGACACTTGATTAGTTTATTATACACAGAAGTGTCATTAGGGAAAAAGTTAAAACAATTAATCACACTTGATACTCATGGGTTTACTGCAATGCCATTGGTCATTAACACTCTAATCCCCTCCCCACTTCTGATACCACTGCAGTCTAAGGTTGTGTCCAGCCGGCTAGTCCCACCCCACACATACTTCCTTCCCCCAACCCATTAATCTCCCACTGTGATCTCAGTGTGAAGCCAGATAAGACCACATTCCAATGCCTTTAAGCATTAGTACATGACATTTCGATCCAAATACCCACATTTTGTTTGTTTGTTTGTTTATTGGGTTTATCGTCCCACCAACAGTATTTCAGTTTTCTGGAGACGGTGTCCACTTGAAGCAGATATAGTGCTGCCTTCACTGTGTACAGCATGCCGTGAACACCTGGCATGGTACCACACCCAGTCACATTATCCTGACACCGGGCCAACCAGTCGTAGAACTACCCTTATATTTGCTTGAGCGTAAGCAAGGGAGCTATACCACTACCATTTTTAACGACTTTGGTATGTCGCGGCCCGGAATCGAACCCGGGGCCTCCCGTTCCTGAAGCCGACGCTCTACCGATTGCGCTTCCAGGTCCGGTACTCACATTTTAGAGCTAATCAGTGTACTGTTTATGACTGTCTTTCCTCAGAGGGTGATAGTAGAGAATGACAACCTGAGATTGGTAATGTCTGCTCAAGTGTCAGCCAAGGTGGATATTACCATATCAAAGGTTGACAATCTGTTCTATCACTCCATGACCAAATAATGGCAAACATACATTTAAGGCGGTATCCGACATATTGTCTTCATCGAATACAAGTAAACCTGGATTGCAAAAATTGAGGCATAATTTTTGCAAAAAGTCAAACCTAAGTCTAATAAAAGATGATTTTGAACACTGTCTAAATTGTAAGACAGTAGAAATCACTCTACATGCCCATTCTTTCTAAAAGTATAAGTAAGCATGGTGATTTCTGCTACAAATAGACTTAGACATCAGAGCGGATTACCCGAATGATTATATAAAGTTACAGGTCATGTGGGTTTCTTAGCTTAAAAATAGCTAACTGTGCAGCGTGGTTTAGATAGTTAATAACTATTTGTAATGATGAGTGATGTGTTATGCTTCACTTTTTACAAAGATGTAGGACATAATCAGCATTTTGAGTAATCTTTTCAGGCAACACTGATTTATTTGATTCTTTGGGAGAAAACGGTCCAATTCCACCTTTAGAACAAGCAACAATGTGAGCATGCTGTTTACTTAGAGAGATGTAATAAATACACAGGACAAACTTTTTTTTAATGCTCAGTTTGGAGACAATTTAAGTTGTTGAAGTTAAAATAGCTAACAAATGGCTGAAGCCAGTTTTACATTTTTGACTCAAGTCTAAACCTTAAAGGTGACATCCACAAGTTTGAACCAAAGATCTTTTCTCAAATAGCTGAATAAATCATTGTTACCTCAAACGGTTTGACAAAATGCTGTTTATTGATGCCCTAGATTAGTGTGAGCAGTGTATCATAAAGTCCTGCTCGACATTGCAAACAGGTTTTCACTATCTGAGCCATGCTGCAAAGATAGCTATTTTTAAACTAAGAAAATGATGTGGCTACTGACTTTAAGGATCACGTCTTATCATTATCTGGGTTGTTGTCTTTGATGTTGATAAAGGTTTTTAGCAGAGCAGATGTTTATTTATAGGTTTGGAAAGAATGAACATTTAGAGTGATGTTGTTCACAATTGGTATTGTCAAATAATATGAGAATAGTATTTACTTAGACTAAAGTATGAGTTTATGAAGAAATTAAGCATAAAAGCACCAAACAGTGGAAAACTATTATTACATATTATAAGCAAACTGTTGGATACCGTCTTTTGAGACAACATAGTGTTTGAAGATACCGACACATAATAATATAATACTAATCAGAGGAGATTTGTATCATCATTCATTGTTGTTTAACACACATTGTTTTTTTTAACAAAAGCATAAAAAATGCAAATTCAATAAACTGTGACTAAGTCTCTTTAAGTCTGTAGAATTTTAAACTTCTCTGGACATCAGATATGTGTAATTGTTGAAAAGATATCCAGAATTTGAAATAAAATATAGTATGCCAAGAACACCTGGCATGATACTACACCCAGTCACATTATCCTGACACCGGGCCAACCAGCCATGGAACTACCCTTATATTTACTTGAGCTTTAGCAAGAGAGCTATATTACTAACTTTTTAACTCTGGTGTGTATAGTATTTTGCCAGTAATTTATGCATTATTATCTGTATTAATGTATTTCTTTTATTTTTTTCAAGAAGATATTTAGATTGCTGCAATTTATGTTATGGCAATGGATGTCAGCATAATAATCAATGTTCCTACATTTATACATATCTTTCTGAAATAATACTTGGTATATCAAACATTCAATATAATACTGTCTTAAAATAAGGAAATTAAAACAACTTTAGCAGATGACTTTTGCAGCTAGTTCCACTTACAAAATTTGTTTATTTTGATCAAAAAGAAAACAAGTACATTATTTTCTAGACTTACTCAAAACTTCCAGTTCTTGGCAACTGTACTTCCAGGAATTTGAAGAAGGACCTTGGAATTGTCTCCCCTGCCAGTATACCCTACAGCAAGAAAGATGTAGCTTAACTGATAACCTGATTTATTTATTTATTGGCTTAGAACAACATTTGCACATGAAACAAACAACCAGGGACAAAACAGCAAATAGTGAAATAAGACTAATCAGGCAGCTCCAACAGAAACACTGTTAGGATGAGGATGAGTATCAATCTTCCAAATACAGTGTATTATGGGTATTAAAGGTGGTATCTGGCAGTTTGCACCAAAATTTCTTTTCTCAAATAACCACCTAAGCCATTGTTATCTAAAAAGTTCCTGCAAAATGCTGTTCATTGATGTCCTAGCTCAGTGTGAACAGTCAAGCATATACCACCACTCATCATTGCAAACAGGTATATCCTATCCGAGCCACGCTACAGAGATAGCTATTTTTAGACTTAGAGAACTACATGACCACTTAACTTTGAGATCACATTATACAGTCATTAGGGTACCGGTAATCTGCACGGACTTTGATATCTATTTTTATCAAAGACCATTATTGAGCTTTTTACAGATGGAAAGAATATACAGTGTTTTGTTTTTTTTAACCATTAGTTCTGTCTAATTTCAAATCAGTTAGTGTTAAAAATATTGTATTTATTTAGACTATTTATTAAGACTTAAATATAAATTTATAAAAATGCCCCAATTCCCCAAAGAAGTGGTTCAATATTGTTATATGTATTTATTATAAGCAAACTGTTGGATATCACCTTTAAGGGCACACATGTGAACTCTCCCATTTTTGGAGGAAGAGTTCCACTTATAAGGTTCGAACTATTTGAAAATGAGGGGTGTTTTACACTTTTTCCAAAATCTCCTTACTTGGAAACAGATAACCTCCTCCTTTGTTTATATAAAAATAACAAATCTCCAACTTTGAAAAAGTTTACATGTATGTAAGGGACTTTTTTTATCAATTAAATAGATGTTGTAGACCAAAACAGTAATTTCAAAGGTTTTATAAACGAGTAAGTGATGATATATTTTACATAAACAAAACAAAGAATAGGAGAAATGATTTTATCATAGTGTTAATAATAGTGCCAAAACACATAACAGACTTCTAAATTAAAAAAAAATCCCAACCATGAACATTACAAAAATTATTAGCCCCTTTCAGATGGCAAACCTTCATGTGAAGATTTAGCTGGTGAGCGGCTTTACCCAGACTTATCTTCCATTGATAATAACAGTTTTGTTGTTACATCTCAGTGACACAATTATGGTCATAAAGGCGATGTCCAGCTATCTTTGACTATAATTATTGACCTAAAACATTACCACCTGCACACCACAGATAAACTGGAAGACATGGAAATGCTAAACCTGAAAGCAGCCTGTCAACCAGGTCTTCTCCAAAATATAGGAAGAATATAGGAATATTTTTGCAACAAATAAAGGAGTTTTGAATAGTTCTGAGGGATACTATAGGAGATTCCAACTTAAAATTTTCATTTACAGGCACATATATGAATAATTCTTACCAGTTCATTTACTGTTTCTACAATAATCAATGTCCAAAAAGTCTACCATAAAAATAAAGGATAGGATTTGCTGGCATTTGTACCGATACTGTGCAGCTACATTTCTACCATTAAAGCACAGGAGCACTGATGAGGTGCCCAGGGACTGAACCCGGCTGGTCCATTTTACTGACACCGATGAGTCAGGTGTAATGCTGTACCCTTATCCCCGAGCATTAGGAGGGAAGCAACTACTGCGAACTATAAAGTCTTTGGTTTGACCAGGCCGGGGTTTAAATCCACGACCTCCTGATCCACAAGCCAAGGCTCTACCAATGGAGCAGCTCCATTGGAGCTATTGCGGCCCGTAAAAAATGAAAAAAAAAACAATAACAGCATCACAATCAAGGCAGAAGGCCTCTGCAAGCCACATTATCATCATCATTATCTGAATAATCCCCTAAAAGACCTATTGCACTGCTTAGCAAGGTGACCATACAGAAGACGAAGAGGATAGCAGCATTCTCTGAAGGATTGTGATGCTGTTGCAGGCATAGAAATTCTCTTACTGTAAAAAAACAGAGAGGCAAGAGCAGTATCAAAGCAATATTTTCTCTCTTCACTTACAGGCGACAAATTTACTAAAGAATATAGGCATATTTTTTAAAATACAGGAAAATTTAGGAAAAATAGGAAATATCGAAGGTTTTTCAGAATACAGGATTTTGATCCAAAATATAGAATAAAGGAATATAGGAATCAGGTTACAGCCTGCGAGTGTGACTTGAACCCAAGCCATGACGGGCTGAGGAGTAAAAACAAGCTGCAAGTCCCCATAACCCTTTTCTGCATGTATACGCCTTTTAATGCCTTTGGAAACCATTCACAATCATTAGCAGAATCTGCATGACTAAGGGTTTATGTGTAGACTGGTTCAGCCTTTAATCTATCATTACAAGTTGAACATAATTTATTAAAATCCTTTTATCTCTTTTACAGAAAAACAACAAAGTCAGATGAGTTTTAAAAATTATAGATGAACTATGAATGAAAGGGACATAACTGTGTATGAGGCTTGTCCATCACAACCAATACCTGAAGATAATTCTCGAGGGCCACTCGTCGCTGCTCCATAACCTTGGACTGGAATTTCAAAACTTTCTTTGGCGGGAACTCTGGTGTCTGGATGATCTTCTTGAGCTGTTTATGTAGATCCTCAAACTCCGAGTATCTTTTATTGAGAATATGTTGACGACCATTCTGGAAGATCTCCAGTCTGTAGGCCTGTAGTGATGAAAGTATTGTGATGTTTGTTTCCTTTTTTTGTTACATCAACCAACACAATTATGGTCATAGTGGCCAACTGGGACTTGAACCCACGTGGTGAGGGCAAAGTATTCTGATAAGCTGAGCATCTAATTAAAGTGACTTGCTCACACTTTGTCAAATCAGCATTTTTTTATTTAAATCTGTTTTAAAAAGCAAAACCTTGTTGCAACACAAAAAATAATAGAACATTATAGAACCTCCGCTCACTAAAATAAATGTAAACAAGCTGTCCTTAAAAAAAAATCTGTAGACTTAAAAGTGAGAGAATTAATTATCAAAATATTTATATAAATAATAATGGACTGACCAAATTTTAAGTAACTGCACATTTCATGAGAACATATAGGGAGAACATATATATTATTATAAGAGAGAACATATATATTATAATTATCAGATAATTGTAAGATGAGAAAAGATATGTAGTAAGCTTATTCAACCTTAAGACTTTATAATGAATAACTCGTACCTAGTCTGGTGATGAGTCATTCAGCTTTGGGCAGCTAATGTGTTAACATCAATATCCTTATAACAGTAGGATTGATTAATTGCTGTTTGTTTATAGTATGTATTTTTACATATAATGGTGTTGTAACAGTGTTTTATGAAGTAATGGGAAGTTATGTGCATCTAGTTGCATATTTTGGCATCAATTTGTAGGACAATGAAGAACGTTTTTTTTATTTTTTTTATTGGGTTTATCGTCCCACCAACAGTATTTCAGTTATCTGGAGACGGTGTCCACTTGAAGCAGATATAGTGCTGCCTTCACTGTGTATAGCATGCCGTGAACACCTGGCATGATACCACACCCAGTCACATTATCCTGACACTGGGTCAACTAGTCGTGGAACTACCCTTATATTTGCTTGAGCGTTAGCAAGGGAGCTATACCACTACCATTTTTAACGACTTTGGTATGTCTCCCGTACCAAGGGCCGACGCTCTACCGATTGCGCTACCAGGTCCGGTGATGAAGAATGATGTAGAAAGTAATTTGTGAATGTTATATGAATTATGTGTGATTTGTCATTTTCAAATTCTAATTTAAGTACCATAAATATTTGTTTGTCGGCCTTCAGTGAGTAGGAAAAATTTGGGGTTATATTAACTATTAAGATATATTCCTTAATAGTTCTTAAATCCTGAGAATCAAGGATAGAAGCCATTACTACCAAAATTTTATGTCTTTTTTTGTGACCTGATTGGGGATTAAACCCACAGTCTCCTGATCTCCAAGTGGTCACTATCCCTGAGCTATGCATTTAGAATCATATTAAAAGAATATCATAGATCTAGAAGACCTCTTAATCATGGATAAATATAGATTTAACTGATTCAGCAAGATAAACAAGATTAGATGAAGGTCAAGATTGACTTTATCTTGATTTATGAAATGACGTCAACTACAAGGACCAGACAGATCTCTATGTTTGTAAGTCACAGATATTTAATAACTCATGTGCCAAAATTATTAAAGAAGTTGGATGAAACAATATGAAAGAGGTTTTGTCTGTTTAATATTTACAGTAATAAGTTAACACAAATGGTGGACTCTTTTTATCCCATAACCAATTAAGTCAGCTCTTTTTGTTGTTTTATATATTTTAATGAAAAAAAGTTACAAAAATAAATAAATGCCTGATTATGTGATAAATCATGATTGCACATATACACTGCTTTTACATGCAAAGTAATATATGGTGTCAGGTACTGCACAAAGAATATACTTAACTTTTTACATATTTGTTATAAATATTTGACTAACTTATTGCATAAAGTTTTGGGCGTTATTTTAAGTATGTACTGCAATTTTCAGATTAAAAAAGCTGATCATGTAGTTGGATATGTCATAGGACTCGCATTATGCGTTTGAACATTTTATAACGTTCCTTTTACCCATAAAAATTTTGTGGGTGGATTTTTCGCGAAAACTCCTTACAGCAAAATATATCTGAACTCTTTTTCTTTTTTCATTAATTATGGAATATGGTGCCATATATTAGAAAATTTCATTACCGTATAAATTTCTCCATTATCCTCAACTTTGTTGAATTTCGGAATATGTACACGAATCATTGCTTGGTAGAGTCGTTTTCCTTTTCAATGTTTATGTTTTTCTCATTTTTGTGCTTATACAAGGGAGGTTACATAGGAAATTTATTGTTAAGATTATTGCCCTTATATGGTAAGGGAGATAACATTACCCATAAACTTGCAAATAACCTTTGTTTAGGTTATTTCCCTTGCAACGTAATTGATCAAATAATCGAATATATTATATATATTAGAGTTTATTCTCAAATGTTTGATCTCTATTAATGATGAAAAAAACAACATCAAACGCTGCAATCTTACAAAAGCCAAATCAAAAACAGGTGATGCTGTTCTGCTACTACTACTACTACTACTACTACTACTACTACTACTACTACTACTACTACTACTACTACTACTACTACTACTACTTCTGCTACTACTACTACTTACTATTACTAGGCTATTACTACTACTACTACTACTACTATTACTACTACTACTATTACTACTACTACTTCTACTACTACTGCTACTACTACTACTACTACTACTACTACTACTACTACTACTACTGCTACTGCTGCTGCTGCTGCTACTATACTACTGCTACCACTACCATTACTACTACAACTACTACTACTACTACTACTACTACTACTACTACTACTACTACTACTACTACTACTGCTACTGCTAGATCTACTACTGCTACTACTACTACTACTACTACTACTACTACTACTACTACTACTACTACTACTATTACTACTACTACTACTACTACTACTACTACTGCTACTATTACCACTACCACTACCACTACCATTACTACTACAACTACTGCTACTACTACTAGTACTATTACTACTACTACTACTACCACTACCACCACTACTACTACATCTACTTAACTAGATCCACTTCTACTTTTACTTCTACTACTTCTACACTACTACTGCTGGTTTTGCTGCTGCTGCTGTTGCTGCTGCTACTGCTACTACCAATGCGGTTGCATCTACTATAACAACAACCATATGTATGCATAATTTCTAGTTACTACGACCGTTTCGACTGTAGCTTTTCAATTTAAATTGCTAAAAAACAACGCACACTTCTAACTTAACTACAACCATTAATGAAAACACTAGGAAAGATAACCATGGCTGACAAATGTTTCACATATACCCCAAATAATTTTCAAAATAAGAACGAACACGTATATAATGTATGTATTTGAATCTAACTAGCTTTGCATTACCGATATCAGGTAATCTTCAAATGCACGAAAATGTTCTCACGGCGGACCTTGTTAAGCTAAGCACAAACTCGTGTAAATTAAATTGTGCTTTTTTGGCCTTTATATAGAAGAGATTGGCGTATTGTATAATTACGTTTTATCCAAGGCACGATATTTATAACCGAAAAATATGAGTAATTGTGAGATTTTTGTATACACCTTCAACACGAAAAAGTGAATTGTTCAATATAAATGCCACTAGGTGTGGTCTGTATAACAGCACTACATTTATATGAATATAGGCTACCTTAAAGAGGTATCCAACTGTTTAACTGTTTTATATACATATAACATTATCGAACCACTGCTTTGGAGAATTTGGGCATAATTTCTTTTATAAACCTATACTTTGGTCTTAATAAATACGATTTTGAACACTAACTGATTTGTTGGACAGAATTAATTGCGGAAAAAATTCACTCTGAATGTGTATTCTTTCCAACTGTATAAAAACTCGATAGTGGTCTCTGCAAAAAATATATATCAACGTCAGATCGGATTTCCCTAATGACTACTACTCGTACATAATGTGATATCAAAAGTAAGTGGTCACGTGGTTTTCTAAGTTTGAACATATCTCTGCAGCGTGGCTCGGATACGAAATACCTTTTTAGCAATGACGATGTGATTTATACTTGACAGTTCACACAGATCTAGAACATCAATGAACAGCATTTTACCTTTTCAGGTAACAATGACTTATTTTGGTTATTTGAGAAAAGAAACTTTGGTTCAAACTCTGTCGGATACCACCTCTTAAACAGAAGCAAGAATGATAAACCTGTAGTTCATTTTCATTAATAATATTGTACTCGGAGATTGATCTGTCAATTTTGCTAATACTACACGGTCTTTGAGCGCGCTATATTTAATATTCGATGCTATCTTTACAAATTATAATATACTGTCAATGCTGTTTGAAATTCCTGAAAACCACAAGTTTAACCGAAAATTAAATGTAATGTTTGAAGAATTGACAGTTCAACTTATAACTACAATACTATGACTATTAAGATCTAGTCGAAACATTCGCTGTACCGCTGCGGTCATTTGCCTTTAATAATAAAACCGTTTAAGCGGATAATCCATTTGCATATTTGAGCGAACTTAAATACGGTCAGGCTGTAAAGATAGCCGTTGATCCGTTGTTCAAATAGCTCATTGTTACTATTGCCAAGAGTAATTGATCTTATTGTATCGATTCACAAGTGCTTCTACTTCTTGAACACTCTGAATTTTACTAAACTATTTGGGAAAAAAATATGACATGATAGTTAATTTGGAATATATTCTTAGGTGAAAAAATGGATGTGTTCCGGTTAGCTTTAAATAACCCAGTCTGCGACATTTTCTTATTACTCATACAAAATTCTTAAATATTTGCAAACAACTGTCTATATTGTTAATAAGGTATATTGATAAAGATTTCGTTGCAAATTCCGCAGATCCTGACCAGACAGCTCTTGGCGGGGATCTGGCTGATCTGGATCTACATTGTTTCCTAAGCCGGATCGTTTCTAGTAGGCTAAAAGTGAAACTTTAACCCCTTGTCTGAGTGACAGTATAAGGATCAGTGGTAACTATTTAAACAAGTGTACAGTTCAACTACACGAGAAGGTTATATTGCAGTTGTATTTTTTAAATAAAGCAGTCTATGAACAAGAAATGATAAAAACTTTAATGAACTGTGGATTTTAATTAACCTGAAACTAAAATGAAGAAAAGAAATTCGTTCTGGAAAGTGTAATTCATGGGATTATTTAAAAATGATTAACAAACTGCATAATATTTAATGTTGTGATTTATACTACCAGGTATGTCCGCTTTTGTAGTTTTTTTTGGTGCCTAATACAGAAATTTTCACAAACAATTGCTATCTCTATATATTTGGACACGTTTATGGGCACTGTAATATTAAAACACGGAAACGTCGTCAACGTCATCCAATAACACCGTCGTTTTACTGCCATTTTGGATTATGTTGACGTCGTTTCCGTGTTTTTTAAAATATATAAAGAGAGCAATAGTTTGTGTTTAAATCATGAAAAAGGCAATTTGCCGAAAATGTGTTTGAGAGTTTTTAGAAGAAAAGAAAAAATAATACAGCTCCCTCTGGAATAATTTACAACATTGTGTATTTACATACATCTATCAACCGGACCTGGTAGCGTAATCGGTAGAGCGTCGGCTCCAGGTACGGAAGGCCACGGGTTCGATCCTGGGCCGCGGCATGCCGAAGTCGTTAAAACTGGTAGGGGTATAGCTCCCTTGATAACGCTCAAGCAAATATAAGGGTAGTTCCATGACTGGTTGGTCCGGTGTAAGGATAATGTGACTGGGTGTGGTTATATAAGGAGCTATGCAGAGATAAGTGATAAAGAATGTAATTATTGAGTTAAATGTTAAGTCAAAGATTTTAAAAAGGGTCTTCTAAACATTAAACAATAGGAATAAAAACATTTTGAATGAAAATACGCGTTTTTCATCAAACATGGATATGTTAAAGATCTTCAACCATTCGTTTCTAAACAATATCGAAACGTTTTAATTTGCTGCCAAGTTCATGCAGAAAATACGCCAAAATTCCCCCCAAAGCATTGGTAAGGTATTGTTACATTAATCTGATATAGGCAAAGTGTCGGATTCCTCCTTTAAGCTCATTATGCGATTACAACTCAAATTGTATGGCAGTTAAACTCAATATCAACCCATGACTTACAGTAATATAAGTGTGTATGTTTTGACAACTGTTCTTGCATCAACGGGGCTCATACCATAGATACCTGGTATTTTTGGCCATTATTACAAATAAGTTTACAAAGACCTCTTACTGTGTGCTGTGTAAACGATGTGCGAAAATATAACATAATCTGTCAAAAAACATGTCACAACATAAATGAAAATTGTAGTCCATGTATTTATATATACGTGTGCTAATTATATATTTCCAGCCGGGCGCCATGTCCTTCTCTCCCGACTCATACCGGACCGCTCGACATCACGTGGCCAACCGCTTTATGACCACATACGGGGCCGCATTTGGAGACCGTTCGGGCCAATCATCGCCCCATTATGAATCGGATGTGAGGTCACTTCCTCCACCAGTGACGTCACGGCGTTATGGCGGATTACAGCCGCTGACGCAGTTGCTAGATTTTCCTTTCCTAAACGACTATTACCAGCAGCCGACAATAAGACCTGTTCAAAATGATGACAATACATGCAGGGATTGTACACAGATTCCGAAAGTAAGAAGAAATTGCTAGTTTATACCCAAATCATTTAAATGAGACTGTATCAAATTTTGGTAGTAAGGCGTCATAACAGGTGTCCTACACAAAATTTAGTAGTGCAGGTTCTATACACTTTCTGTAATAATTTCAGGGAATTGATTGTTATTGTGGGTCTTATGTTTTACCTGACGTATTTTTATGTCGTGCTTGATTCAGAGAAGTGATTGTTATTGTGGGTCATATGCTTTACCTGACGTACTTTTATGTCGTGTTTGATTCAGAGAAGTGATTGTTAGTGTGGGTCATATGCTTTACCTGACGTATTTTTATGTCGTGTTTGATTCAGAGAAGTGATTGTTAGTGTGGGTCATATGTTTTACCTGACGTATTTTTATGTCGTGTTTGATTCAGAGAAGTGATTGTTATTGTGGGTCACATGCTTTACCTGACGTATTTTTATGTCGTGCTTGATTCAGGGAAGTGATTGTTATTGTGGGTCATATGCTTTACCTGACGTATTTTTATGTCGTGCTTGATTCAGAGAAGTGATTGTTATTGTGGGTCATATGCTTTACCTGACGTATTTTTATGTCGTGCTTGATTCAGAGAAGTGATTGTTATTGTGGGTCATATGCTTTACCTGACGTATTTTTATGTCGTGTTTGATTCAGAGAAGTGATTGTTATTGTGGGTCATATGCTTTACCTGACGTATTTTTATGTCGTGCTTGATTCAGAGAAGTGATTGTTATTGTGGGTCATATGCTTTACCTGACGTATTTTTATGTCGTACTTGATTCAGGGAAGTGATTGTTATTGTGGGTCATATGCTTTACCTGACGTATTTTTATGTCGTACTTGATTCAGAGAAGTGATTGTTATTGTGGGTCATATGCTTTACCTGACGTATTTTTATGTCGTGCTTGATTCAGGGAAGTGATTGTTAGTGTGGGTCGGTATGGTTTAAACCTGGATGATTCATATTTAGCGATCATTTCAGGGTAATGATTGTTATCAAGATCTGACGTTATTTGGCAATAATTTGTGTCATTAATGTGTCAGACACAAATACATCTAGTGTGTTGTCTATTGACTTGCCAACAAAGTTACTACTGTTTATTTTAGGTGAACGTTCGTTGCAAAGAAATAAGGTACGGTAAACATTAAACATAAGTACTTCCATGAACTTCCTGGCAACGGTCAAGGTACGCTAAGAAGTTTTTCATCCACCCAGGGTTTTTGCACCGAAAATCTACACACGTATGCATGTTTGTACATTTTGTAAAACGTGGCTTAGCATTTACCTAAATTTATATATTACTGTTATATATTATTGTTTCGACAACGCTTTGTTTATTTTGAAAGAAATTGACCACTTACAAATCAAACATTGCTTGGAGCTAGCGTTACAAAATCAATTACGGCAAGTGAACTATGTTTACTTTCTCCTTCCGCTTCAGAAATTATAGTCTAGTTAATAATGATTACATTTTGTTTCTGTTTAAATAGCAACGGATATATCAAAGATCAATTAATTTGCTTATAATTTACACACCAATAATGACAGTCAACGTCAGGCATATTTTGCTTTTAATGTGAGGTCCGGCAGTTTGTCTATATCAAAAACATGTAACAATATCTTACCACTGTTTTGCGAAATCTAGACATAAATTCTGCATAAACCCATTTTTAAGAGCAAGTAAAGACAATTTTAACAGTAACTATATTGTTAGACCGTACAAATCGCAAAAAAAAGCTAAATGTTTATTCTTTCCCAAAATAAATAAGCACGACGGGATTTCACTTACAAATAGAAATCGACGTCAGAGCTGACTACTGTGAAATGTTTTAGTTAAACGGCTCCTGTATTATTTTAACTTATCAAAACACTGGTTTTACGTAGTAAGTTGTAATTGATACAAATTGTCAATCATTTAAGATGAAAACCAACTCAGCACGGGATTTCACAGAAGCCTGGATTCGGTTAGTCTTGTTAGGGGTTGTGTTGTTTTGTATTTGTTGTTATTTTTGTGTGTTGTGTTGCGTGAGTGTGTGTGTGTGTGTGTGTGCGCGCGCGCGCGCGCGTGTGTGTGTTTACATACAAAATCAATGCATAACCACAATGAATATTCCATTACGATATTGTCAATTTTAATATATAACTATTTGTAGGCTATATCTTTATGGGGTTTTTTTCAATGCGCAATACATTTAAAGACTGTGACGTTATTAGATGCCTTTCTCTGTGTGTTAATTTACTCTTTGCACTCTTAGAACGTAAAAATCTGACTCATGCAAAAAGTGTAGACCCAGACTAGCAACCTATCGCTGGAATTGGCACTATATTCTGCCGGGTCTTTCGCAATATTTCTTTTGTATGCAATTTTAACATGTAAGGTCAAACTGACATATATATTAATTTTAGGAGCAGCTGTTTTGTGGCCACCGGTTCTGTTCCCGTCACTTTGACGAGCTCAGTATCTCGGACAACCCTGTCCGCAGACGTCGTCAGTACAGATGCGCCACTTGCGGAAAATGGACAACTCGGGATGACTACTTCATTAGTTACGCTTCAGTCGGTTACACGGTAATCTCCCCTGGATTATATTCGTTTCGATATTCTTAGTTTGTTTTATTCCGTTTTATACGTTAAAGCAATATAATACAAAAGAGCATTGACAAAAAAATATAGCAATAACCATAAGCTAACACATGCAAGTAGTCCAAATCACAAATGTTAAGTATAAACTATACCTGCATAAATGTTGTGTAGATGGCTTAAAATAATAAACTATATTTGTTACTTGTACATTGTGTTCCGGGTCCTTGCGGTTTTTTCCTTTTTGTACGTGCAGATATACAATCATCAGATATACAATCATCAGGTATACAATCATCAGATATACAATCATCAGATATACAATCATCAGATATACAATCTTCAGGTATACAATCATCAGATATACAATCGTCAGATATACAATGATCAACAAAAATGTAATAATTGTAAACGCTGCTGTTAACTGTACGTGTTCATCCTCATTTCACCTTCCTTTAAGTTTTGTTATTGTTGTCTGTCTTGTTTTTGCTATGAAAGAACGCGTAAAATTCTATTTGTTTAAATATATATATTTAATACAAAGATGAGATATTTTGTACAAGGTCCAACAGCTTCTTCTTCTCCCTTGCGTTCATATATATAACATTTCGTTTGATACGTTTCGTTTGGCCCAGTTTCAGCCGATAATGAGCGCGCTACACAAAATTATGTAACAATACATGTACATTTACACTGATGTTTTCGTAACATAGTATTCGATTGTTGTAAATATGCCAAAAATGTACACGTTGCTTAACCAAACGCGACATTTATTCGTTCGCAAAAAAAGAAAACACACAACAGAACTTTTTGAACCTAATATGAACATTTGCAGGTAATTCAACGAGAAATGATGAACGCTCATATATATATAATTCTTTCTGTTACGAGATATGAAAGAATGGATCATTTTTGTTTATAAAATATATAAGATATATGTTGTGTATTGATCACCAAGACGATGTGGAACATTCGGGAAATGTTATATACATGTTGAATTGAGTTGTCTCCCTTAGTAATAAAAATAAATCGTTCACTGTTACCACGTGTTTGTTATTAAAGCAATTCCAGCTTTAATATAAGAGATCTAAACCGAACCCAACTAAAGGATAACATTTGGCGACGAGGATCGTTCTTGAAAATAGCCTGGTAACTGTTCAACTAGACATTTTGACGCTGAAATGAGTAAATTTGTGTCTACTTGCTAACGGCGACGCAAACGGTGTCAAGGTAAAATTGTACCCCGTAACGAAAATGGCTCGATTTATCGGCAAAATTGATGTTTTCGATGAAAATTTAGAGTCATGGGACTGTTACAACGAGCGTTTAGATGAATACTTTACTGCTAATGAGGTAGACGATGGTAAGAAGACACCTGCATTGTTGTCATTGGTGGGAGGAAAGACGTACCAGATCTTGCGTGACTTGACTTCGCCTGACAAACCAGGAACAAAATCGTATGCAGATTTATGTGAACTGTTGAAGAAATATTTCAACCCAAAGCCATTAATCATTGCAGAAAGGTTTAGATTCTTTAAAAGAGAACAGAGAGCAGATGAAACTGTCAAAGATTTCAACCTTAGTCTCAGGAAACTTGCTGAGAACTGTGAGTTTAAGGAAAATCTCAATGAGCAGTTGAGAGATAAATTTGTTTGTGGTTTATATCACGAATCCATTCAAAAGAAGCTCCTGGCAGACAAAGCATTGACATATGAGTCAGCACTGGAAACTGCATTGGCTATGGAAGCTGCCACCAAGGATGTTAGAGAGCTACAAGGAAATAAAGCCCAAACTGTCCATAAGCTTGGAGTAAGAGTGTCACCTAAAGAAACGGGTGCTAAACAAAAATCCAAGAAAAAGTACTCAAATGAGAAACCAACAAAGAAACTTAAACCCTGTTTTCGTTGCAACAGAACAAATCATACTCCAGACAATTGCAAATTCAAAAATGCAAAATGCCATGGATGTGGTAAAATTGGACACATTGTACCTGCATGTAGACCAAAGGTACACCATCTTGATGTTCATGAAGATGACGCATGCGTAGAAGAGCTATATAGTTTTCGGGAAAATGATACCAGAACTGCAATTACTGTAAAACCACTTGTCAATGGTAAAAGAATAAATATGGAACTTGATACTGGATCAGGGGTATCAGTCATGTCAAAAACAGAAGCTATGGAACTATGGGGAAAACAGGATGTCAATTCAAGTCTCAGGTCAACAAATTTGAAACTTAAGACATATTCAGGTGAAATTATCAGTCCAATTGGCTACATAGTGTGCACTGTTCAAATGGGAGATCAAAAGGAGACCTTGAATTTGTATTTAATGGAGCAAGAGGGCAAACCATTATTTGGACGTGAATGGTTAGTGAAATTAAGGTTAAATTGGTCTGAAATCAAGCTGTTATCAAGAAAAGGTAGTGAAACCTGTAGTCGAGAAAACCTGATGAAAAAGTTTCCAGATGTATTCTCGAATGACATTGGACATGTAAAAGGCATAAAGGCCAAATTAAAGTTGAAACCAGATTCTCAACCAAAGTTTATGAAAGCAAGGACTGTTCCATTTGCAATGAAAGAAATGATTGAAAATGAGCTGGAAAGTTTGGTGAAAAAGGGGGTTGTAACACCTGTAAACCATAGTGAATGGGCCACACCTATTGTTCCAATACCAAAATCAAATGGGGGTGTGCGTATTTGCGGTGATTTTAAAGTAACACTAAACCCTTGTTTAGAGGTTGACCAATACCCATTACCAAATATTGAACATATATTTGCAGATATTGGAGGAGGCAAACAATTCTCAAAGATAGACTTGAAAGATGCCTATTTACAAATGGAAGTTGATGATGAGAGTAAGGAATTGTTAACCATAAATACTCACAAAGGTCTATTCAGGTATAACCGTCTTCCGTTTGGCGTTGCTTCTTCGCCGGCAATATTTCAACGTTCAATCGAGCAAATTGTGAATGGCATTCCAGGGGTTCGTGTAATTCTCGATGACATGATCATTACTGGACCAACTACAGAAACACATGTGGAGACTCTTGAGAATGTATTGCAACGACTTCAAGACTATGGGCTTCGTGTGAATCCAGAGAAGTGCTCCTTCTTCCAAGATAGAATTTCCTTCTGTGGACATGAAATTTGTGAAAATGGTCTGCACAAAATGAGTTCAAAGATTGAAGCCATAGTGAATGCACCTGAAATAAAGAATGTAAAACAGTTGCGTTCATTTCTAGGACTGGTGCAGTATTACAGCAGGTTCCTGCCAAACCTGTCAACTGTGTTGCATCCACTTAATGCACTACTGAAGAAAAATGCCAGATGGAGGTGGTCATCAGAATGTAAAAATGCAGTCAGGACAGTTAAGGAAATGATAACATCTGACAAAGTTCTGGTCCATTACAACCAAGACTACCCAATTACTGTAGCATGCGATGCTAGTTCGTATGGGCTTGGGTGTGTACTGAGTCACATCATGCCAAATGGAGAGGAAAAGCCTATTGCATTCGCATCCAGAAGCTTGAATTCAAGTGAGAAACAGTACAGTCAGATTGACAAAGAAGCCTTAAGTATTGTGTGGGGAGTAAAGAAATTTCATCCTTACTTATTTGGCAGGAAGTTCACACTTATTACAGATCACAAGCCTCTTCTCACTATTCTGAGTCCAAGTAAAGGGGTTAATGCGACAACTGCAGCTAGGTTACAACGCTATGCACTGTTTATGGCAGGTCATCAATATGACATAAAGTACAAAAGCACAGATTTGCATGGTAATTGTGATAGCCTGTCACGACTTCCGCTGGAAACATGTGAGGGAAATCAGATGGACATAACAGATGTCAAGCATAGTGAAGTAATCGACAGGTTACCAGTCTCCAAATCGAACATTGCTAGTGCAACCCGGTGTGACCCAGAACTCTCAGTGGTACATGACTGCTTACAAAATGGTTGGCCAGATACATGTGCTAAAGACAGCAAATTGTATCCATATTATAATAGAAGACTTGATTTGTCAATATTTCAAGGCTGTATAATGTGGGGTCAAAGGGTAGTGGTACCAAAGAGTCTACAGAAACCTATTCTAAATGAGCTGCATGAGGGTCATCTGGGATTAGTTAAGATGAAATCGTTGTCACGGAATTATGTATGGTGGCCAAATTTAGATAAAGACCTAGAGGTAACGACGAAATCCTGTGTGGGATGTATTCAGTCAAAACCATTGCCACCAGAGGCACCTATCCATCCGTGGGAAGTTCCGAAAAGAGCTTGGAGTAGAGTACATATTGACTTCGCAGGACCTTTTCAAGGACACATGTTCTTCGTTATGGTTGATGCATACTCGAAATGGCCAGTAGTAAAAATCATGAATAGTACAAGTACAGACAGTACAATTGAAGCAATACGGTCAACATTTGCAGATTATGGTATTTGTGATGTTATAGTTAGTGATAACGGACCGCAGTTCACTGCAGAAAGTTTCCAGAGATTTCTGAAGTTAAATGGGGTGAAACACATCACAAGTGCTCCATACCATCCAAAAACAAATGGACTGGCAGAACGCTTTGTGCAAACACTAAAGCAAGCGTTGAAATCTGCAAAGCATGATGGAGGTTCAATGCAGACGAAGATATCTAGATTTCTATTAAAATACAGAAACACTATCCATGCGACAACAAATGAAGCACCTTCGGTGTTGTTTATGGGAAGGTCCCTGGCATCCAGATTAGACAGACTCAAACCAAACTTGGCACAAACAGTCGAGAAACAACAAGCCAAAATGGTCAGATCACAGCACGACAGAAGTTTTGAGATTGGCCAAAGTGTATCTATCCGAGATTATCGCTCTCGTGGTGAGAAATGGGTCGCTGGTGTAATTTCTGAACAGACGGGTCCTGTGTCGTACAAAGTGGAAATCGAACCAGGTGTTATATGGCGCCGACATGCAGATCAAATAAGAGACTGCGACAGTTCAGTGAAAGATCAACTAGCCAGTAGGGCGCATGTGTATACTGACTTTACAATACCAGTGTCAGTACCCCAGTCGATGGTTCAACCCAAAGATGTTTCACCACCAGAATCTAGTGCGAATGAGCAACATTCCAGTGATGGAACAGAACCAGATTTGGGTAGACCAGTAGAACCTGTATCCACTTCTAGTCCAACACGTCGATACCCAATACGTGAAAGGAAGAAAGTAATTAAAATGAATCTCTAATGGTTACTAGTGAAAAGGGCATAATAATCCCTGGGTAACCAAATAAAAGTGAATTAAAGTTCTTGTTGAGATAGTGCACTTGTACATTGGTATATTGTCTTGACAAATTTGACATTGTTAATTTCTTGTTTATTTGTGTATTTTCATGATTTGTTAATTGTAAACATAATTTGTGCTTAAGGATTATTACTATGACAAGAAGTCAATTGAAGTATGAGAAGCATAATTATATAACATTGTTTTTAAATATTTTCTTTAATTTCAATTAGTTTAACTGAGAACACATACAAAGATGAATGGTAAATAACTTATATGAATAAGAATGTTTAAGTTGTGTTTTAAAAGCAAGTTCTGACTCAAGTAAAAAATTAAACATTCTATGGTGGAAGGGTATGTTGTGTATTGATCACCAAGACGATGTGGAACATTCGGGAAATGTTATATACATGTTGAATTGAGTTGTCTCCCTTAGTAATAAAAATAAATCGTTCACTGTTACCACGTGTTTGTTATTAAAGCAATTCCAGCTTTAATATAAGAGATCTAAACCGAACCCAACTAAAGGATAACAATATAATAATGCTGGTGGTAGACAGTCTTATAAGATGGTGTTTTTATATAGATTTTACGATCTAAAACTACCTTTCTTTCTCATAGAAAATAACATCTCCTGAAACTTCCCTCACTGAGGAGTATAACAGCTATGCCAGGGGCGTTCAAATGCGACTTTGGAGTACGCGCACTATTCCTGGGGAAAGTGCATGCCCCCAAGCCGCTCTCGGATTTTTTTCCCCATAGAATTGAGTAGATGCATTCTGTAGGGTACTCTCACTATCTCCGTACAAAGAATTGTCTAATAGCACGAAGAGACAGAAATACGTCAAGTACTTAGGAATGTAAAAGAATTTGTAGAATTTGGGAAAAGGTTTAAGTTACACGAATTTAAATAATGAAGGCAACTAACATGTGCCTTACCCGAGTTAGGCGACGATCTTTATTCGTATTATCGACGTTTTTAATGTTCAATTTTGGGGAGTAACTGTACGCACGTGCGTAATTGCGTAAGCCCAGGCACGTCCCTGTCTGCAGCCTATCTTATTTTATCGTTGTCTGTTGTAGGCGGGCGACCCTCCTAGTGACCGAACACTTGGTCGGCTGGCCCGAGCACTGTACCGAGATTCACCGAGGACGCTCGCAATGTTACTTGACCTTCCGGAAACTGTCGTCGAGACTGCCCGAGACCCACGTGCATACAATGATGAGGCGGTACAGCGCATGCGCGTGCTGTACTCGTGGCGGATGGCCAATTCGAACCGTTCCACGGCGGACCTGGTGAACATCATCTCCCGGACTAACTCCTATTATTACAAGGATGTCACCGCTGCCGTAACAGACAAAATCAAGCATCAGAGATATGGTAATTATATGTTTCTACAAACAATTTATGTCTGCGGAATTTTTCTAAATGTGTTTTAAACATATTTATAAACAAAAAGGGTTGTGTCACAACGGTTATACTAATTAATCGGCTTCTTATTTACTAGTAACAATTATATTTGTTTATTTGTTTAGAGGGTTTATCGTCCCAACAACAGTCGCCCAGTGTCAGGATAATGTGACTGGGTGTGGTATCATGTCAGTTGTTCACGGCATGCTTTACACGGTGAAGGCAACACTATATCTGCTTCAAGTGGACACCGTCGCCAGATTACTGAAATAAACCAAACAAACAAACTTCTCGTTGCAAATGGGTATTTCCTATCTGAGCCACGCTGTAGAGATAGAGATAGCTATTTTTAAATTAAGAAAACCACGTGACAACTTACTTTGAAAATTACGTTATATCGTCATGAGTGTAGTCCGCACTGACGTCGATACCTATTTTTAGCTGGGATCACTATCGTATTAATCTATAGATGGAATGAATGAACTTTGAAACTGTTTTTATCGCGATTTGTACTGTCTAATAATAAAGGTAGTGTACAAAACCGTCTCTGTTTCCACTAAAGTATGACTTTATGCAGAAAGTACGAACAAATTCCCCAAAGCAATGGTAAGGTATTGTTATATATATTAGATATATGCTACCACCTTTTTACAGTTTAATGACACTCTTTTACAAACAAAAAACAACAACCCAACAACCTTATTGATAACAATACTGAATGCCTTTTTTCAGAATATGACTAGTAATGTTTTCTTTTTCTTTAAATAATCTGTTTACATTACATATCATGCTGAATCTTCCCACAGATATCCCTGAGACCGACCTGGACACTGTTCCACAGTTCGACACTGACTTGTACCTGGCCAGCCAACATATAGGACCTGAGTATCCGTTCCTAATGCTCGAACTCGGCCTGGCATGGATGGAGATTGAGACCCAGAAGTATACGTACGTGCGGGACCTCACCCACGTGATCTACCAGCTTCTGCTGCTATGGAGAGTAAAGAATTATCAGGGCTCCACCCTGCGACAACTGCTGGACGCCGCCAACTTTGTCGGGATTAACACTTCCGGATTAGAGAGACAAATCAAAACGAGGCAGTATCCGACCTACCGGAGACCATATATGGACATGTCATTATTAACCGGCAGCATTTAGAACGTGTGCGTGCAAGGAAAACCATGTTTGCATTTTATGTTTTATTTATGAGTTATGCATGTAAAATATATATGTTTAAAGTAAATGTCCAAATGGATCCTGACTCAGGTTGACTTAATTATCGTTCGTGCTTGATTCTGCTCACAGGCACTTCTCTACACGAAAGATTAAATGGAATAATATAAATAGAACAAAAAAGTTATTTTTTAATAATTATGATTAAAGTATTGAAGTTCTTTTCTGGAAAAAATTGACAAAATCTTAAACAGTGCCACATTATTTACTCCTGTTGCCAGTCTAAATGATAAACTTATATTTGCTGCTCATTGAGGTGTACTGTTCAAATACAATTACGTGCATTTTGACGACATTGCCAGACTCGTACAGTAAATTACGTCTTAGCGTTGGAGTACGAGGGACAGACAAAATCTCTCCTTTACGTTTATTTCAGCTTAGGCCGACAAAATCCTTTCAGTAAATTTTGCAAGGCCGATAAAATCCATCCTGTATATTTCGCAAGGCGCACAAAATCATTTTAGAAAATTTTGCAAGGCCGATAAAATCCTTCCTGTATATTTCGCAAGGCGCACAAAATCATTGTAGAAAATTTCGCAAGGCCGATAAAATCATTCTAGTAAATTTTCACTTTTGTGTGTGTTTTTCTTTTCTCTTTTTTTTGTTTGTTTTTGGTTCGCACAGTTAAATCTCGTAAATATTCACAATAACTCTGAATTCTTTTCTTTCATGATACTTCTTCTAGAGATATTTGGTTTTCTTAATTTACGGTAGGAATTTTAGAAGTCTTTTATTGCATTTGAGGAAATGAACGGAGGGATTTTTTTCGAGTGTATTGTTGTTTAGACGTTCTGCTTCAGTGTATTTTATTGAGAAGGATGTTATCGAATAAATCGATACACTCGCTGACTAACATAACGGAGTGCTCTTGGACTAGCAGTTGCTTTAAAAATATGCCGCTTGGTGAAAACAAAGCAACAGCACAAGGGATTTTTGATAAAAACACGTAATTCTGATTGTTTAAATGCATTTATCGTTAATTCATATACGGGTTGCTAAGAATAAATTATTTTGTGTATTATGCAAGAATAAAAGGAATTAAAATTAAAAAATACTATCAATTTATTTAATGAGTTAAAAAGAGCTGTTTGAATGTGCAATTTTTTCCCTTTGTGTTTTACCACCCTGCCTTAACAACAAGAAGCGGCGAGGATATCGATTTTCTACAGACACCCATGCAGCAGTATACTACAGTGGTTGGTTCACCCCGTTGTGACCTAAATAAACATCGTCCCGTGGGTACTTTTCCAATGGCCTTCCACGAACATGTGTTTTCGTTATACTGGCGTTCGGAAAATGTAACACCGTAGCTATATCTTTTTACCCATACAAATGTCCATTTACTCAAATTTTATTTATTATCTAGCGATGTAAACTTTCGTGAGTTATTCCATGAAGGGATATTTAGGACTTGTAGATAGTAGTTTTGCTTTATCTTTGTGTTTGTACCAGTAGGACGTGATGTATTCGTTACACGATTCTGTAAAAAAACAAATGATTTACAACCGATACAATGTGTGTATGGGGGTGAGAGGAGAGTATTCGAATATTTCATGGTCTTCATTGTCATTTGAATTAGCGGGGGAAAAAATGACAAATGACAAGAATATTCACATGGCCACAAATCATATCCAACGTACTCAAACGCAAAAACGCGATATTGTAACATGTTTATACGTTTGGTTTAGGCAAAGGGTTGGACACGAACTTAAATTTGCATGCACAACGATATACAAGACCAGTATTCCTTTCTTTACTGAAAAATGGTTCTGGTCTAGTCGGATTGGAAAAGTTCGCGGGAAGTTATTTTGTCCCGAGCGAGTGGAAAAATGTGACGGGAGAATAATCAATATTGATAATATAGAGAAAAAATGGGGTTATGGGAAATTACCCGGATACACCGCTCTTCCAGCGTGTTCATGCAAATTATTGGTCTGTATCCATAGGAATTTACAGTTTTCTAACTCATCACCCGCAAAGGTTGCCTGCATGAGTTCACCCCTCTCATGTTGGAGCAAAAACCAGTATAAATTCTTATTATTTTTGAACATTTGTATTAACAACCATATTGCTGGAAACTTAAGTAGCAAATGGCATGATCAATCAGCTCTGATTATTTCCTTAGCTTGATCAGGGATGGATCCGGGGGGGGGGGGGGGGGGGGGGGATGCATCCCGATCCCTGACAATACTAAGCTTTTAAAGTAACTTTTGTCTGTTGACTGCTTAGGTCGAAGTTAGAGCTCCTTATATATATATATATATATATATATATATATATATATTTGGATTCGCCCAATTAAGCGGGCTAACAGTTCAACTCCTGGGATCTTTGTCCGGCGTCGAATTGTTTTGATTTCAAAATGTATTCAAACCCAACAAACCATGACTTGCGAACGGCGATATGTTTTAAACGAAAAATAGTGTTTTAGAGATGGTAGGCTCTACATGTAACAATGTCATACCACTGCTTTCAGGAGTGTGGGCATCATTTCTGCATAAACACATACTAAAGTCTAAAAAAGACGATTTAGAACACTATCTATATTAATAGACAGTACATATTGCGAAAATATCATTATAAAGGTTCATTCTGTCCAAATCTATATATAAAACAGGTAAGTGATCTCTGCTAAAAACAGATATGGACGTCAGAGCGGATTACATGGATGACGATAAAATATATAATTAGAAGTTGTCACATGGCTTTCTTAATTTTAAAATAGCTATCTCTGCAGCGTGTCTGAGATAGGACATACTTGTTTGTAATGATGAGTTGGGATTTATGCTTTGCGGTTCATTCAGATCTAGGGGATGACCTTTTATATGCAACAATGACTTATTTGGTACTTTAAAGCCAAATATTTGGTCCAAACTATTGGATACTACCTTTAACGGTTGTTCTGTTCTGTTAACAGGTTTTTTTTGTCCCCAGTGTTCATGGTTTACTATTTTATCTCTGAAACCGCTAAGTATAAAGGGGTCAGGTTCAGGCAAACAGTGTATATCCAGGTCTGTATGCGATGAAGTTTGTGTATTTTAAATGCTATTATTTATTATAGACATCTATCCAACACTGTTATTACTTAGGATAAAAAGATTCGTTAGATTCGCAACATTATTAAGAGTATTAGATAAGCTGGCCCTTTTCCAGGATTTCGAACAAAGCATTTGACTATCATTTTAAACTGTTAACATGTGTTATTATACAATTATTGACAAAAATAAAAATAAGGCACTAATCGAATTACATACGATTACATTAATATTTATTTTTCAGACAATGTATTAAATACAACATATACAACAAGTGTAAGAATAATTGAAAAATTACTCTCCAATACACTGAAATACACCCCCAATACACCACATTTGATAAGATCAACTTGCTTCACAAACCCTTAAGCTGGCAAACACGAATTGATCAGGCTTGTACACATATGCAGATTGCGATCAGTCAACTCCCAGTGGAAGGCTTCTCGTCAGAATCAGTACTTTTTGCTACTGAGTCTCTAGAAGTAGATATTGAAACCATTTCATGCAAATATTAATCATTTAATGCTTAATAACTTAGATTTTGTTTTGCTCATATTATTTGTAGCAAGTCAAGGGTACGGACAACCTTTTAAATGCCGCGTTGGTGTTGTTATGACTAAAGGAGTATAATAATGCCCCGCGGGGTAGCTAATTGCCGTTGCTATGGTAACACAGTATGGCCACCGCCCAGCAACAACGTTACTATTCCCCCCGGGGTCGGGATAAAGGTATTTACCCGACAGGACGCGTCCAGCCGACGAGACGTTAAAATGCAGTTCGTTCCGGTTACGTCTAGAAAGTTGGTGTTGTTGACGTCATCGTCTTTCAAGTTGCCGGGATCGCAATTTAAGCAAACAACAGTTTCAAAATGGTTCTTCCGGAGAAACAGAACAACAAAATAGAATATCTCTTAACTTGATCTAATAAATACAATATGAAATGAAGTGGATTTAAAACAAACGGCTTTGTTTGTAACCAACAGTAACCAACAGTTATGCCGACGATGCACTCGCAGGTGTATTACGTTACACGCAGACAGTTTATAAAAAAAAAGAAAGAATCGCTGCAGAATCGATGAATACATACAGCGTTGATATAATTAAAAGCCGATAACAATAGAACGCTTAGCTACAATCTTACTGCAGATTTAAAAACTAATGTTTTGAGTAAAATACTGCCTAATGAATAAAAGCCGATTGAAGAGAAAGAAAAACATTGAAGGTATAGCGCCCTGTCCTATAAAGGGAGACAATCCAGACCAATGTACAACGGTTGACTCATTCAAATTATGCCTCCTTTGTTTGTATGTTTACATCGCAAATATAATGTAGAATGCTTGGTTATGCATGGGTTAATGCAATTTCAAACAGTTACGACTATATAGACATATTTGTAGATACAGAATCAAGCACTGCAGATTCTGATCCGACATTTTACCTACAGGAAGCTGAATGATCAAGGTCATCACTATTTGTCTAGGCCTGATTATAGGTCGTGATGTGCAGGCCAGCCATATAAGCTAATACGATTACAGTATGAACGTGGCAGTTCTGTATCAGTTGTATGTTCAGCGTGGCTCTTTTAAGACAAACGATAAAACCATATACTATACATGTTTAAGCAAAAACGAGTACAGTTACGTTGTGCCTTTTCCACCAACTCTTTTAACCTTGGAAAAACAACAACAACAAATAGCTTACACATTTCTCCATACCATTGGAGATTGCACTTTACTTGTTGTATTTTATTTGTCTACGTGTCCAAAAATATCCATGGACACGTTTTAATTATTACAGAAATTATGTACAATCTCGTACAGATGGATATAGGGAACATAGAGTATTAAAAATGTATAAATCATGTCACAGAAAAAAAAGCATATGCACCTGGCTTGGATGATATGAGCGGCGAAGGTGTGTAATTGGATTGGTCTATATATATGTATTAGTGTTTTAGCTGATTAAATGCGCCGAGCGCAAACGGTCTATGAAGTGTAAATATATGAATTACAACGATTAGTTGAGTTAAGATTTGTACAGAATTTCGAGAAAACAATATCATTCACGTAAGTATCATAAATATTTATGTTGACGCAAATTGACAGACACGTGGAACAATTTTAAGACAAGAATAAACACACATAAGGTCGAGTAGACAGGATGTGAATAGAAAAACGGCGTAAAATGAAAGAGAACGGTTAAGGAATATTGGAGTGGTAGGCAATTGGGGAGAAGGGTGGGAAAGAGAGGGAGACAGAGAGAGAGAGAGAGAGAGAGAGAGAGAGAGAGAGAGAGAGAGAGAGAGAGAGAGAGAGAGAAAGAGGGGGGGGGAGAGATGGAGAGAGGTCATGGAGGGTAAAAGAGACAACCTGACTGGAAGAATACGCAGAATAACTTTGAATAAATCAACGCAAATTACATAGATGGAACAATAATATGATAAACCCACACATGCAAAAGTTTTAAAAAGATAGAAAATAAACAAATATTTTAGGCGAAGAAACAGAGAAAAGAAGAGATCATGGTGCGCACTACAAAACAAACACAAGTCATGGTTCACTGAGTGTCTGTATGATCAGTACTTGCTTCTTCTTCGTGACTTTTAAACCGCGATGTGGGGTTTCTAAATATTGTTTTAATATTTAGTTCGCAATCTCCCCATAGATGAGCTAAAACTGTTTTGAATGGTCACTTTTCGGAGCTTTTATTTCAGTTAAAACTTACTTAGTACGCTACATCTGCCAAGTTCGACCCCAAGTTCGACCCCACCCATACAATATCCCGCCCAAATTTACCATATGCCCACGATTAACAATATGTTATTATGGTACCATATTGTGTTGACGAGCGCTGATTTTTAAAAAAACAAGTTACAACAGAGATTCATTTTAAATAATGCAAAACGTAAACAAATATTTAATATTTCGATGCAATCCAGAATTTTTATCTCCACGACTACCCGCCCAATTTTTAAGGTCAATTTTGTAATAGAAAGTTTATTTTGCATTTAATACTTAGCAAACACATTTATTGGTGATGTTTTAGAATGAAATAAATGATAAAAAAAGACGGTCTGATACTGTTATATACTTTTAATGGGACATGATCAACAACTCATTTCTGATTGACAAAGACATATAACGAAGTATGCAAATTAGCCAATAATTTTCTTTCGATTAAGGCATGCTTATGTTTTAAAGCATAAATGTATTACTAATGAGTACACATAAAAAAGTCACAGTAGTGATTTTAAATAGCGCTTTTGGATTTTAAGTACAAATGAACAGGTTAAGAAATGTTTGTTTTTGCTCACTGTAAATAGCCTGATATAATATGATTAAAATGACATTATTTCGTTATTTTAGGTATGTACAATCAAAGTATTACTGATTTTAACTAAATTAACTATTAATTAACATAACTGGATTAAAATACAATCAAAATAGTATTGGCATAAGCAAAATTCTTTTAAAATAGAAAATGAACAACTCATTCATCAATTGAAATGCCTAACAAAGGCTTCATGCAAGAATCGACCACTGTATTTGGATTTTTTCCAAACTGATACGGGAATTTTTGCTAAAAAAGGAAATAGAAGCATAGCGAAACAATTTATCGTACAGTAAATAAATACAAAAGTTGTTTATATTCTCAAACATTTGAAAAAATGTGCAAATTAATTTGAAAATGCGTCGAATGTTTAGTCGCCCGCCATTTTATATCGGACGGAGTGAAATGTCATTCGACTAACGATCAACATATTTAGGATTAAATATGCGTTCAAACAGATAAAAACATACTATATGTTCCCCAAACATCGTACATTCACATTCAAGCAATTAAAAGCATACTTTAATTCAAGTTAAACGAGAAAGTTGCAGAAAACGCCCCGTTTTTCTTTGACAGAATGCCGCTCTCTCGACCCTACAAGCGTAACCTGTCAACAAAATGGGCCCCGGTCGCCCGACAGAAAATCGCCGATTTCGTAGCCAAAAAAGCACATTTGAAGCTAAAAATTAACCAAAAGTCGATAAATGATGCATACATTATACAACCTTTTTAATATAGCATAGAACATATATGCTATATACTAAAATTTGCGTAATAAAATGGTAAAAACAAGTGACTCGATAGACATCGCAAAATGGCGACTTTGAATTTTTTGTGTTTCGTTGGCAAAATGTAAACTTGTCGCTCTGTTCACGATTGGCCTCTAGTGCTGATTTCTTCCGACAAATGTTTGAAGGGATAATTGAATTTACTGTTTTTACACAAAAAACACCCTCGCAAGATGTTATTTCGTAATGCACCGTGTGTAAATTGGAAAAATGCGGTTTTTCATTTGCAAAATTCCAACTTCAAATGCAAAATTTTCAATATCTAACGATTGTCATGCATATTTTACTGGTGAGACTTCAAATTTAATATCTCCCCTTGGATACTGTACAAAGTATGCAACAGAACATGTACAATTTATCTCAAAAACAACGGGCTAAAATATATCAACAAACACAATATTGGCGTATAGAGGAAATAAACACGATATCGTCCGCGCACTTGCTTGTCATCTCTTTAGGGTCCGCGCTCAACCTATAAATAGCAGGAGAGCGCCGCGTCTTTGTAAACATACGCCACAGCTCGACTTGCACTGTTCGCCACCGAAGTAACAGCTACCCAAACCGTAGAGATGTCTGCTGCACCCGCCGTTGCTGCTGCTACCCCGAAAGCTAAGAAGGCTGCAAAGCCTAAGAAGCCTGCGACCCACCCGAAATACAGCGAGATGATTGTAAAGGCTATCCAGAGCCTAAAGGAGCGATCTGGCTCCTCCCGACAAGCCATTCTGAAGTACATTATGGCTAACTTCAACGTCGGAAAGGACGCCGCTGCCGTCAACTCCAGGCTGAAGATGGCTCTGAGGAAAGCTGCTGCCAAGGGCGTCCTCAAGCAGTCAAAAGGCACTGGCGCCTCTGGCTCATTCCGTGTAGGAGAGAAACCCAAGGCTGAGAAGAAGGCAAAGAAGGTCGCCAAGCCTAAGAAGCCCAAGACACCCAAGAAGGCCAAGGCCAAGAAACCTGCTGGGGAAAAGAAAGCAGCCAAGCCGAAGAAGGCAAAGTCTCCGAAGAAAGCGAAGGCAGCCAAGCCCAAGAAAGCCAAGACGCCAAAGAAGGCCAAGGCAGCCAAGCCAAAGAAGGCCAAGACACCCAAGAAGGCAGCCAAACCCAAGAAGGCCAAGACACCAAAGAAGGCAGCAGCAAAGAAGTGAACAGTATAAGGACTTGTGTAAATAGTGTATATACCTATCATCGCTCATCATCATTGCATCGTCGCAGCTCATTATCGCCATCATCACCTCATTGCAGACAGTACTAGACGTCCACAAAATGCTGGACACGTGTAAATCTCTCTCAGGCAGCTAAAAGTGTGTTCATTTGTGGTGTTGTGTCAATCTATGGACCAGACACTCGTGACTTCAGCGATCATGTTTACGGATGTGACCACACTGCTTGTGAAACTGTGTCATCTTTTTTCATACATCACCTCATCTATGCATTTTGTCATTTTTCCATAAATGCTCATTCTTCATATTTATTTAAATGAATTTTATCAAATGACGTCATTTGCCTTTTTTTTTACTTGCACTCTGTGAGTTGCAGCTCTTTGCATAAATTAGCGTGTAATTGTTTAAAACTTTACTGCATTGTTGTTTTATTCGGTTATTTGATCTAATTTATGTTAATGCAAATAAAGCACAGAAAATAGCAATATCTTGTTTGTTACTATTTTTAGTCAATTTGTACTGGTTGTCCTCTTGCTTTATTCATTTCTGTATTTTTTGTTGCTTTATGTTATTCCCTTTCCCTCTTTTCTGTTTCTTGCTATCCATTCCACTATACTCTTAACTTAAAGAATATGCTTATATGCTCACACAGTGCTTCAAATGTTCTCTGACTAAATATTCACCAAATAGATTAACACAAAAATCAGTTAAATTATCTAAAATTATCTAACATGGTTCATTATCTAAAATATCTAAATTAAAAATAAATCTAAAATTAGAATAAACCTTTCAAAAAAGAAAAATATTAAGATGGCTGCAAATACATTAAGGTTACATGGAGAAATAACAAAATACTTTTTAACTGTCTATATACATTAGTAGCGACTAAAAATGTCTTTAATTCTTGAAGCGCAAATTACATCAGTTGGCGTAAATGAGGTTATTTTAAATGAACGAAAATTGTCAATAAATTAAAATGTTAAAATGGAATGAACTCTTCTGTTTTTCACTGGATAGTCCTAAAATGAAGTAATTCTAATAAGAAATAATATAAAAAAAAAAGAATAAATATAAAAAGAGAATAGAATTTAGAAAGTAGGATCGGTAGTAAATAATGTTGAAAGAAGTTAATGCAAAAATCATTACATATTTATAACTTGCATCTTAACTATTTAAATTCAAATGAAATTAATTTAATCAATGAAGTCCCAAAATAAAGTAATTAATAACAATTATGATTTGGAAAGAGAAAATGGTGAGTGAAAATAATGTCTAATAAAAAAGAAGTCCTAAAATAAAGTAATAATTAATAACAATTATGATGGTGAAAAGTGAAAATGTCAAATAAAAAGTTCAGCAATAAAGTACATATTTGCAACTATTGTACATAATTTTAAAAAAGTACATATACATGGTTGTTCTAGAAAGGGAATTAGTTTGACATAACACTCATAACAAAATTCATACATATAAATAACAAGCCTATATGTCTTGCTTTATGTGTTGTTTAAATAAACTGAAATACACTTACTTGTTTCTGAAATTATAATGCAAATTTAAACACATACAAACATGTGTTTGTGTTATAATGTATAAGGGGAGACAAGCTGACCTTTTCCTCCACAGGTTGGACTTGCCTCCCTTGTCAATATGTAAATTATGAGGCTGGTCGTCAACCTATGGTGTGGTGAGCGTACATCGCCACAGTATGGATGTGTAAGCATCCCTTTTACAATTTACCGCAAACAGTTTGTTAATGTCTTGTCATATTTTCACGCTCAAGTTCGAACAAGATGTTGTTGAACTAAGAAATTCAAAACAATTCCGTGGGAATTTACTTTTTGACTCTTTATGTCTACATAATATATGGGGAAAATACAACTCCGAGTAGAGAAAAACGTTACTTTTCACGTACGATTAATCAGGATTCTTTATCACCATTTTTTTAGCATTATTTTTGCTGTCTTTGATCAGATATGATACCATACATTCAGTTCAATACATCAAAAGCTAAATTTAAAAACATTGAATTTTCTCCAAAAAAATCATTTTTGGCCGAATCCGTTAGCACGTGTGTGCGTGGGCTTACGCACTTACGCACGTGCGTACAGTTGCTTCCAAAAGATATTGCATCCACCTTTTTCCAGTTTGCATACAGTCTTCATTTACTAGAATTTCTAATGTTAACGCAAATAAATTGAGTTATGTTGACATTGTTTTAATATGTCGTTCCGTAATTTACAAGGAAAAAGTTATAAACACATGTGAAAAAGTGATATTTAATATTTCAAATGATAGTTTTTGGCAGACTTTGCATGTTTATCACCACCCCACCCCCACCCCGCCACGATTGCATCTACGGCGTTCTATGGAAGCACGTTTCCGGGGGTTGGGGAAAGGCATGTCTCCGGATCCCCTAGGAATAGTTCGTATACTCAAGTCACCTAGGCACCTCCCTGGTTAGAATCCCTTAAATTGATTGTCTCCAGAGCTCGATGGTTTCATAAGTAACAATTTCAATGACACACTTGTATAATGATCAAATTGTGAGCGTCGAAGTCATTTTTATCCTCTTAAAATTTTCATTTTCTTACACTTTTTGTTCATTACATTTTCCTCTCTCACGGGCTCGGAGTATAAGGCCATGACAGGTTAAACACTGGTTAGGAATTTGACAATAGAGCTTTTGATATATAGATTACGAAATGTAAATCATTATTTATACCTGAAAATGCTGACAAGAAATTGAGACATTTTTAAATATTTTCGTGTCAGTAGAATATCAGCTATTATTGTAACCTTTTTTTTGTATCGTTGAATTTCTAAACATACAAAACCGGGCCTGGTAGCGCAATCGGTAGAGCGTCGGCTCCAGTTATAGGAGGTCCCGGGTTCGATCCTGGGCCACAACATACCAAAGTCGTTAAAATGGTATTGGTATAGTTCCCTTGCTAACGCTCAATCAAATATAAGGATAGTTCCACGACTGGCTGTCCCTGTGTCAAGATGATGTGACTGGGAGTTGTATTATGCTGGGTGTTCGCGGCAAACTATTCACAATGAAGGCAGCACTATGTCAGCTTCAAGTGGACACCGTCTCTAGATAACTGATATAGTGTTGGTGGGACGCTAAACCCAATGAACAATAAACTAACATACATACGATATGCATGTATTCTAACATTATAATGTAGTTATACTTATGCTGGTACCAAAATTAACACGGCATAGAGGAAACTCCAGAATTATTTTATTTTCTTTTTTCTTTTTGAGGGGTGAGTGGGGGGGGGGGGGGGGGGCGGGGGTGAGGGTATGCAGTTAATAATAGATATGTATATACACAATAAGTGACCATAACTTCAACCTAAGCAGTCAACAGACACAATTTACATTGAAAGATTAGATTTTTTTTAACTTACATGTTTGTGTTTTCATTACTCTAATCTTTCACCTGCATCCCCCCCCCCCCCTGGATCTGGATCCATGACAAAGGTTGTATTAACAAATAACTAAAAATGGTCAATGACTGAATTAAGCAAATTGCATTATTTAAAATGGGCTTCTAATCATTAATATTTAAACTGTTGCTTATACATCTAAACAAAGAATACGCTCATGTAACTAGAATATTTTCTCCATTTCTCTTTTATAAATGAAATTCGTCGTCATGAAAATAATCTGTTATATTATTTATAATTAACCTACTTATTCTATTCTATATTACTCAATATTCTATATTACTTAATTGAATATAAAATGAATATGGAAGTTGAAGATGATAATTTAACATGTCGACGTGTTCCATTCATGCTAATTTAATAATTAAAACCTTTAGTCGGTAAATTTTAATTATTTATTTAAATTATATTTTTATAATGACAGATGATTTTAATAATGTTATTGTTGGTGGTGATAATGATACTGCTGATGATTATATTGATGATGATGAGGATGAGGAGGATGAGGATGATGAAGACAATGATGATGATAAGGATGATGGTAATTATGATGATGCTGGTGATAACGATTTTAAATATTAGAAAGAGAACGTATAAATTGAACATGTGTTATATAAGTCCCGAATCTACCGCTAATCATTTGAGTGAGGCAATCAAATGCCTAACAGAGTACGTGCGGGTGTTGATTAAGCAAACAATTCTATATAAAAAGCAAAAAAAAAAATAATATAGATATCCCTGATACACATGACCATTTTTTTTATTGAACAATAAAACAAACTATGACCAATGCAAGAACAAACAAAAAGAAAACGCAGTTTCAGCAACCATTGACAACAGTACAGTCTTCCGGAATCAACTTCTTTGTCGCCACGGGCGTATCTGTGAATACAATACGGGCTCATGCAATAAACTATGTTCACACTCAAGATTAGAACATTCACAGGCAAGAAAATTCGTCGAGAAGATATGCGGCGTTTTAGCTTTTGATTAACAGAATTTAATGATAGATTTTGTTAGCCCGTTAGAACTGAGACACATAAAGAGGTTACACTGCTTGTGTTCGGACACTAAATAATATTTTACAGGGTTGAATACCTTTAAGTACAATGGTAAATATAGATTCACTTTTGTATATATTAGAAAGCTCATTATATAAAGCCAATAATTAAAATGTAGATCTACCTTTCATCCGACTTTTTTCTATTTTTTTATATTTATATTCGATGTTGGAAATTAAGTTTGAATGAAAATTCCAAAATTAATTGTACAGTTAAAGTTTAATGTATATTTTACTAAAATACTGATTTTTATTTGTTTTTGTGTTTTGTTTTGTTTACAAAATTTGCTTTATAACAAATCAATGCAAAAAGAAAATATCGTTTAAGCCATTTAATACAATAAAATGTTATTATTCTTATGTTATGTTGGTCAAAATTGAGGTTTGACAGCTAAGCTGAAAAAAGAACAATAACACTTTCTTAGACGCATGCTTTTGGCACTTAAATAAGAGCTGGCCAACACAGCCATTTTCAAAATTCCGACTATTCTCCGTTACTTTCAGAATTATGTATTTTTGAAGTCTTACGCTGTATTGAATTTATATAAACGAAAAATAGCTGTTTCAGTTATTTGATACGCTTAAATCACATTTAAATTTAAATGTCACGAATTATCAAGAAAAGCAGCATTCATTTCCGTGAGGAGTATCATATTGCTTAGTAAATAATTAAATCGAGTTAAGTTGCTACAATTCTAAGATATAGACACACCTTAAAGGTGGTATCTGACAGTTCGGAAGAACATTTCCCCTCAAAAAGCCATATAAAATGTTTCCTAACAAGACTCCGCAAAATGCTGTTTATCCTATACCTAAGTGAAAAGTGAAGCATAACACTCCACTTGTAATTACAAACATGTATTTCCTATCTCAGAAACATTACACAGTAAGCTATTTTGAAACTAAAAAAACACGTGACCAATTAGTTGTTAGATCACGTTAATTCGCTGTAATGTCCATATCTAATTTTGGCAGAAAACCCCATCGTACTTATTAATAGATTTGGAAAGAATTGACATTTAGAGTGATGCATTTCATGATCTTAACAAACTGAGGTAGTGTTCAAAATCGGCCTAGCTTAATTAAATAAAGACTAAACAAAACATGTCAACGGACAATTGAAATAACTTACCCTGAGTCAGGGAATGTTTCCTGTTAGAGACTGTCTGTAGACACGATTTGTTCAGTACCCAGAATGTCACAAAAACACTCGCGGCCAAGATGGCGTACAGTCGGAACGTCCAGACCGGACCCAAACCAGCGGAGGGCTCAAACAGCCAACCTGTCAGTAGGCTGCCAAGACCTTTACCTTAAAATCGTTAAAAGATTTCGTTTTGTTACACACTTTATGACAATGGAAAAAATACAGAAAAGGTGAAATAAGTAGCAAGAGAAGAAACAATAATAAAAAATGCAAATCCTAGGGTGACTTACAGGGAGGCATAAGATTCGCAATCGGGCGTTTATATATGAAAACAGTTGTTGGTGCTGTCGTCGTTCATAACGATGGAGATGGCGATGATACGTTGCTGCTGTTTCTGCTGCTGACGATGATAATTAAAATGTCCATTGAGGTGCGATGGTAATATTCCTAAAATAAACACTTTACGATTTAACATGCATTTAACAATTTTATTTACCGGACCTGGTAGCGCAATCGGTAGACCGTCGGGTCTAGGTACGGGAGACATACTCCCTTGCTAACACTGAAGCAATTATAAGGTTAGTTCCTCGACTGGTTGGTCCGGTGCCAGGATAATATGACTGGGTGTGGCATTTTGTTAGATGTTCACGCCATGCTATACAAAGCGAAGGGGGCACTATATCTACTGTTGGTCGGATGATAAACCCAATAAACAAATAAGCAATAGTATTATTACAACTTAAACGTTGCTCGTTGACTTACAAAGCTATCAAGGACCACACTAGGAACATCTTACCGACACCATAGTAGAGTCCAGCAAAAATGCCCATAACCGTAGCCGCTGTTCCCGGTAGAGCCATGACGTTAGCGTAGGACGTCACTGTGGCGTAAAACAGGCCAAACGTTACACCGTGCAGCGGTTCAACGGCCAACACATACCATGGATTTGAAAGCAATGAGAACCCGAGAAAGCGCCCTACGAATGCCAGGGCCGCGAGGCAGACACAACCTTCATGTCCAAGACGACTGATTATCTGCCCAGAGTAGAACAACATCACTATCTCCAGTGAGCATTCGGCGACAAGACACACGCCGAGTAATATCTGAGAGCCGCCGAGGTCTGTCAGGTACCAGAAGAGAAATCCTTGAACTGCAGCGTTCATTATGCCAAACATAGTCACGACAACCATGGTCAGCATGCATCTTGCTGACCGCAGGGTTGATAAGTTCCTTGAAAATGGTTGATGGCAGCGAAGCTTGTCAGAGACTTTCAGAAATTTGGCGAACAAAGCTGATATGTTGAGCAATCCAGTAAATATGTAAAATGACAAGCTGTAGTCCGATGTGTTGCTGGAATGTTTGCCCTTGTCCATTAGATATGTTGACAGGAGAGCTAATATCATACAACCAATAGTTCCCCAGAGTCGCTGATGGCCCCAGTCCAGCTGCCTAGTAGAACCAAGGACGTCATAAGCAATGGTGTCAATCAGAGTCATAACTGGAGCACAGGTGGTGTTGCAGATGATCATAATCACAAGACATACCCAGAATGTATAGGGCGGTGCCGAGACAGCTGTGTCATCATGCCGGAAGACGTAACTAACACACCGTGTCGTGTTATCGTCGTCTGCATGTATTTCCAAATCAAGAAAACAAACTATAAACTGGCCCTCAACTTCGCTAAATGCAGTGCAAGTCTCAACGTGATGTAGCTCTTTGCTCTGAGCTATATCTTGAAGATTTTCTTTGTCATTCAGAAAGATTTTGCAAGATAACTCCACTGAACAGTTGAATATATACTCAGCGTTTTTTATATTATGTCGAATAACAAGATAAGTATTTTCTTTTACATTAAATGATTGATTCGGTACGACATGAATACATTCACTTAAGTCGCTGTTTTGTATGTCAAATGTAGTCATTTCTTCAGATCTGTTGCAAGTATTGACTTCTGTGCAGCAATATGAATTCCGGTAAATCGACGACAGATTTTTGGCGTCATCATTTCGTTCAGACTTCATGTTATATCTTAAACAACATTCATATACCTCCACCCTAGTATTATTGACTTCCGTCCGCGCATGCCCATTGACACCGTTTGCTATTCTTGGAACCCACAATAACAGAATGTAGAACACGCCCCCGATGACAAGGCAACATATCAACATCAATTTGTGATGTCGACTTTTGTCGGCGATTACACCACAGAATGGCTTGACGATTGACGTCACAAACGGCAAGATACCAAATATGACTCCAGTCTGCGTTAATGTAAGTCCAAGTTGCTTCAGATAGACTGGAAGAAACGGTAGAAGGGCACCCGAAGCTAAAAGTAAACGGCAAATGAATTAGATTATAAATGGGCTTGATTGTATAAACGAGCTTATCAAGGGCAATCCAGATTTTTTTTAGTATCATCATTTTTTTATTTACTTATTTTTGGTTGGGGGTGGGGCTGGGGTTGGGGATATGAATCAAGATCCATTCAGCTTTATCGCAGTTAATACAAGATACATATACACAGTAAGGGACGCTTACTTCGACCTTAGCAGAAGCAGACAGAATTTACTTTAAAAGTATTTTTTTTTAAAACTTACAACTCTACTATTTTACTGGCGCTTATTTTCAATTAGGTATTTAAACATGTCGAATAAGAATCAACATAAATGGCCCAGTGGGTGGAGGATCCATATTACACACGAGAAACGTGATTCGGGCTTGTCCGAAGGAGGTCACCAATATCAAAACAAATTCCAGTTCTTAAAGGTGGCATCCTACAGTTTGGGCTTTTTTTTTTCTGATACAACCAGATAAATTATTGTTACCTGAAGATCTCTCGAAATACTGTATATTGATGCACCTATATGAAAAGTGGCACCTATGTGAAAAGTGAAGCACAACATCACACTTGTCATTTCAGCCATGCATTTCCTATCTGAACCTCGCTACACGGTTCGCGTAGATGTATATTTTAGCAGAAACCCCCAATGTGCCTATTTATACATACATTATTTCACGATTGGACATGTCTAACAATCGAGACTGTGTTCAGAATCGCCTATATTTAGTCTTAAGTACTAGTTTATGACGAAATTACACATTGCTCAAACCAGGTGTAAGATATTGTTTCAAGTATTGGACAAACTGTCGACTACCACCTTCAGCATTGGTACGCAAGCGAACTGTTTAACACTTCTCTAGTTATAGGCCATGTCAGTGCTTGTTATTATTCAGTCACTCACAGTTGGACAAATTTGCATTGTTAATTTTTATGTTCATAAAGCAAGAAGTTTTAGAATTTGCGTTTGTGTGTAACCTATCATGTCCCAATATATTTGAAACAGCTTTAGGAAATGCATATTTTAAAAACAATTACAAAACACCGGACCTGGTAGCGCAATTGTTAGAGCGTCGGCTCCAGGTCCCGGGTTCGATCCCGGACCGCGACACACCAAAGTCGTTAAAATGGTAGTGGTATAGCTCCCTTGCTAATATAAGGGTAGTTACACAACTGGTTGACCCAGTGTCAGGATAATGTGACTGGGTGTGGTACCATGCCATGTGTTCACGGCATGTTATGCACAGCGAAGGCAGCACTATATCTGCTTCAAGAGGACACCGTCCCCAGAAAAGTGAAATACTGTTTATGGGACAATAAACCCAACAAAAATCAAAAAACAAAAACAAAACATCGAAAAGAAATAAAACAGTACACATACCCGCATAGAATGTAAAGTAAATGCCTTTAACGACGAGTAGATCGGTGTCAATAATTGCCATGTTTGATATTCGTCGTCTGAATCGTCTTAATGAAAGCTTCTGTTATCTCCATTCACTTATATTAGCAAATTGTTTGTTTATAAGGTCACGTAAGATCTGGCCTACCTCCCAATGTTCTAGTGCCGTATCATTCTGTTTTCTTTTTAAAGCGAATGTGCCGACGTTTGAGAATTGAAGATGGTGCCCGAGAATTTGCCTATATCAAATATATGTAACAATGTCTGACTCCGGTTCGGGAACTGTGGCTTAGATAGGAAATGTTTGTATTGACGACAAATTTAGTTTCAATTTTAATAAATATAAAGGTCATTTATAAGTTTTACAGCATTCATTTCGCGAGACCTTTTCTGGTAACAGTAGTTTATGAGCAGCGTTCTGGAGAACCGTATCTCTTATGGAATGCATTTATGGGGACGATAATGTAGCTGGCAGAAACTGGAAATCACAGCTGTTCTGCGTGACCTTTTTGTTCGAGAAAAGAACTGAGTGTTCCGTTTTCAGACTGGTGCGCATGCGCCAGTCTTAGGTAGCGATGCTGTGAACACGGCGACGCGCGGTCGTTAACTTCGGGTGTATCATTTGCGACCACGAGAGCGTATTCAAGTAGTTGTGCGGCATAAGAAGTAGTGCGTTTTTAGAAAACACAAATATTACGATGGAATGCGAACATTTGTAAGGAAATGCGACAAATAAAAACAAGAAAACAATGTAATGTTGTTGTTCGAACAAATATGAAAGGATATTAAAAGAACGATTATAAACGAATCAGTCACGTGGCAAGCGGGAGATAGCGTTGGTCGCCATTATGGATAGATCGGAGTGCTTTTGATCGAGTTTTTGCTCAGCTTTCAAGGACCGTAAGTTAGTTGGCAAATATGTTTGTTAATGCATTGTTGCGATCGACGTAAAAATTAGGATTGTAACTATTTCAGTCTTTTAAGTTACGTGGACCTTGTGCATTTCATTGTTGACACTACTTCAGTTGTGGCGGAGGCTGATTATAACTGCATTAGAACTAAAAAGTTTTTTATTGTGTACTTCAGATAATGCATTTTTCGTAACGTTTGTGGTGTGGTGTTAGTTTAATAAGCTAACTGACTTCGGCATTTTTTTTTGTCTTGAAATCTAGACCTTAATACAGGAGGCTACGATTATAAGCAAATCAGTCACGTGACCAAAATTGCGGGAAAATCTAGCGTGGGTTGCCATTTTTGTAAGCTTCTGTGGATTGGGAGAGTCCAAAGCAATGTAGCAGTGACATCCATTGGTGGAATACAGTTTTCTGGTATGTTTTCATGTTTTACTTGAAAGAAAATGTCCGGCTTTAAATTGACTCCACCTTCTAGCATTATTATTATATATTTATATATTTCCTACTGCATATATATATATATATATATATATATATATATATATATATATATATATATATATATATATATATACATATATATGTGTGTGTGTGTGTGTGTGTGTGTGTGTGTGTGTGTGTGTAATTCTAATCCCACAACCGTTCACGTAACCTTCATGCTGTGCAACAGCCAGGTGAATGGTTATCACCACGGTACTGTATACTCAGGGATTTCAATAGCTCTCACTTTTGTTCAGAAATTCTTTTGACAATTTTCAAGGGGTCATGATCAGAATGACACAATTCAAATCATGTGTTCACGAACTTAACTAATTGTAAAATTGCTTTAACTTCATTACAAGGGTCAAAGTTTTGTTACATTAAATTCTTATATGAAAACTACTAATTGTTATTCATTGCTCCCCTATGACTGCCAATGTTAGACCATCAACAGCAATCTTTCCAATTCCTTAATGTGCATTTCGCCGTTCAAGACATCTTGATTACTCCCTTGGAACTACGCTTTCAAACGGCGCGCCAGTCTTCCAACGCATTTAGCGCTTTGATTAATATTGTAGCTTACAACAACAACGTGAAGATTGCAAGTATAAGAGTAGTCTGGTCAGTATAAGAGCAGCTGGCATTTATAGGAATCTGCAGCTGTTTGGCGAAGTATGGTTTAACAAAAGAAACCGAGCATACCGATGTTAGCAATGCAGCTTGAAAATACAGGTGCAGCAGAAAACAAGGAAAACGAAGTAGCCAATACTCTACTTCACATCAGAGTTATGGTTCGTTATGTCATATGTTTATGTCATTAAATCGACAGTGTAAGAAAGTTTTTAGTTCCCGTGATAGCCATCTTGTTGTTTAAAGGGCAAGCTCTCAACGGCGCCTTGGATGTCTCACATACTAACTCCTTCTTGCGATTTTTGTTCAAGCATATAACTATTTTATATCCGTATATGCATACTTTCTAAACCATGAACTAAATGTGCAAAAACCCGCTCGATAAACATCTGATTAGCCCAACCAAGTGAAAATCGTGCAGCGTACAGTTCATCATGGCTGGAAGCAGAGAAGCTCTAGACCAGCATTCTATACATAGCGCGTGATGTCACTACGTTAAAATCATTTTGGCCGTGTGTTGACGCAACGCTAGACCAGGGGCGGATCCAGAAAAGGGATCGGGATTAGCCGGCATTTTTGCCGGTACTGCGCAGCGACATTTCTATCATTATAGCACAGGGGCACTTATGAGGTGCCCATGGACTAAACCCGGCCGGTCCACTATACTGACACCGACGAGTCAGGCGTAATGCTTCCCATTAGGCCCGAGCGTTTGGAGGGAAGCCACTACTACCAACTTTAAAGTCTTTGGTGAGACCCGGCTGGGGTTCGAACCCACGACCTCCCGATCCGCAAGCCGACGCTCTACCAATTTTGGTGGTTGTGTGGGGTATGACTCAATATCCATTCAACTTTATCGCTGTAAATACTTGGTTTATATATACACAGTAAAGGACTGCTTCCACCTTAGTATATTTAAAGCTTATATGTATGGGAATTCCCAACTCTACTCCTTTACCTGGTTGGTGGGAGAGGGGTGGGGGTGGGGTGCATCCTCCCTGCTCTAGGCTCAGTCAATAAAAGTTTGAACAAAGTGGTCTTTTTAATGACAGATATATTTGCAAATGGTAGTCTTTTAATTTGGATGATTTTAGTTAAATGATTTTATCGTTTTTTTCCGTACATCACTTCCCGATCTTGGAAAGAACTCATGTGGCGAGGTCTTCCGGATGGCCAGTAGTTCTACCCATACATTGTCCTCGGGCACCCACTTGTAATAGCTAAATTGGCCAATATGGTCATCAATGAATCAGTGAGGTTTTCGAAACAAACAACACAACGCTAAAACAGTCAAGTTCTGACCCTCGGACTGACCTTTATGTGATCGCGGTGTGAAAACATGCCTATTTATTAAGCGCTATTTTTTTCGCATTTTTTTTTAATCCTTATATAGCTTTGGGGAAAGCTCCCTTTAAGGAGTGGTGATTTTGATCCTGTACTTCAGGAAACAACGTTACAAAGATAACTCCTCCTTAATACAATGGTTATGTTAAAGGTCATGTCTGCTAATTGGTCCACGAGCCAAAGAAAATGAAAGAAAGTCTTGTATCACCCTCATAGCTGCGTCAAGTTCATTGAAACTGTACGTCTAGTTACCTTTCAAATAATTATTATTCCCGTTGTTTTATATCTTTAAGACACATGTTCAGATCTAGCTGTGATATGAAATTATATAAAAGAAGCTACACTTCCATACATTAAACGTCGCATCCTCCTGCGCAGTTATCGTTCAGTACGCACACAAACACACACATGCGTCTAGAGACGTTTTCTTCTCAATCGGAACTCCTAGGGGTAATTCCGTCCATGAATTATTCGAGGTGTTCCGATTGGTATTCGCCTATGGGTGTTATCTGAAGAAGTAACGTCATACAATATACATGGCATATGTGACGTGGCCATTTCATTCTGGGCATTAGGCATTTGTGACCAGGGGATTTTTAAAAACATGACCTCAATGCCGGACATCTCTTGTCAGACGATAATTTTCTGACGTGTTACGGACTTTGACAAACACTGAAAGACGACTAAGTGAAAGTTCAAACACGCGATTTGTTCTTCGCATCAACTCTTGCTCACAGGTAAATTGATAAGGATTGGGCAAATAACGTGTATCTAGGGGAGCTGTGTGGCCAGGATCTGCAGTATTCTGTTCAGTCTCTAGCAATATGGCTGTTATGTTTGCAAATACTTAAAGGTCATACATGGTGTTTGCCTAATTCATGTGGAACACAATGTTTCTGCTGCTTGGGAGTGATGAGGGGGTGGGAGATAATAGATATCTGTTTGCATAAACTCATAATTTAACGATTTTGAACACGTCTTCAATTGTAGCAAACATCATTTTACGGGATTATTTTAGTAACAATTTATTTCTTTGTAAGAAACAAACCTTTGGTTCACTCACACACACGCGCGCGCAAAACACACACACACACAAAGTCTTCCCTTCTCAACCAGCAAAGAATGTTTTAAATATTTATTTTTTTTTGAAAATTTTCTTCAAAAATTTACCTATTAAAAATTAGTTTTAGAGATTAAGTAAATTATTAAATGTTACAAACGAATTTTATTTTTAAAGGAAAATTGCTATTCTGGTCTTGGCTCATACTACTTTTATTGTAAATTCGCCACAAAACAACATGACAATTAGAATAACATGACAATTAGAATATGTATCAGATTATCTTTAGAAAGTTTCATCGTCGGATATAAACACTAGACTATTTCGTTTTACTACATTCGTCGACAGCAGGTTTATTGGTAAATGTTCTTTTGTTCTATCGAACTGAATAGAACAAGAATTGGCCAATAATACATGCTTACAAAATCTATACTCTTCGGCGTGGAGACTAGAAGTATAACAAAGGCACGCTTCGCCCAGTGCCACAATCGAGAAAAAAAAACACGAGCTTTATCATTGGGCTGAAATCCTCAGCGGACTATGAAGCGACAAATGAAATATAATAACCAGAAACGGCGAAAAGTGAACTAAATATCCCACGGGCGATGGAGAATAACGGAATGGATCGGTCGTCGGTGTCCGACGATGGAAAGATCTTGCAATAAAAGTATTGGGGCATGGAAACAAAAACAGATACAAGACAAATACGTAACTGGAAACTTTATTGGAACCTCAAAAATAGTTATTTCTTAACATTTTCATTGAAGCAAAAGGCAAGCATAAAAACATGTTTATTCTAACATGGTGTTTTATGGAACCATTTAAAATAATCATACAAACACAACTATAAATGCCTTATTTTAAGTGTGAAAATTTGACAGTTTTTCCAACATTGGTAAATACAATGTAAGCATACTGGCGGGTGATGTTTTCTTCACAGATGCACTCGATATCATGTTCTGTGAAAACACCATTAGGGTGAGTGCATGTTCTGTGTTAACAGTTTACTCGCACCTTTAGGGTGGTGTTATGTTCAATGTTAAAGATTTACTTGCACCATCAGGGTGGTGGTATGTTCAATGTTAACCCTTTACTTGCACCACTGGCGTGGGTGCATGTTCTGTGTTAAGTTGTTAACCTTTTACTTCCACAATTAGGGTGGTGGTATGCAATGTTAACCATGAACTTGCACCATTAGGGTGGGTGCATGTTCTGTGTTAACCTTTTACTTCCACAATTAGGGTGGTGGTATGCAATGTTAACCATGAACATGCACCATTAGGGTGGGGGCATGTTTTGTGTTAACCCTTTACTTCCACAATTAGGGTGGTGGTATGCAATGTTAACCATGAACATGCACCATTAGGGTGGGGGCATGTTTTGTGTTAACCTTTTACTTCCACAATTAGGGTGGTGGTATGCAATGTTAACCATGTACTTGCACCATTAGGGTGGGTGCATGTTTTGTGTTAACCTTTTACTTCCACAATTAGGGTGGTGGTATGCAATGTTAACCATGTACTTGCACCATTAGGGTGGGTGCATGTTCTGTGTTAACCTTTTACTTCCACAATTAGGGTGGTGGTATGCAATGTTAACCATGAACATGCACCATTAGGGTGGGGGCATGTTTTGTGTTAACCTTTTACTTCCACAATTAGGGTGGTGGTATGCAATGTTAACCATGTACTTGCACCATTAGGGTGGGTGCATGTTCTGTGTTAACCTTTTACTTCCACAATTAGGGTGGTGGTATGCAATGTTAACCATGTACTTGCACCATTAGGGTGGGGGCATGTTCTGTGTTAACCCTTTACTTCCACAATTAGGGTGGTGGTATGCAATGTTAACCATGAACATGCACCATTAGGGTGGGGGCATGTTTTGTGTTAACCTTTTACTTCCACAATTAGGGTGGTGGTATGCAATGTTAACCATGTACTTGCACCATTAGGGTGGGGGCATGTTCTGTGTTAACCCTTTACTTCCACAATTAGGGTGGTGGTATGCAATGTTAACCATGAACTTGCACCATTAGGGTGGGTGCATGTTTTTGTGTTAAGCCTTTACTTGCACAATTAGGGTGGTGGTATGCAATGTTAACCCTTTACTTGCACCATTGGCGTGGTGCATGTTGTGTTAACCATGTACTTGCACAAATAGGGTGGTATATATTTATTGTTAATCCTTTACTTTCACCATTGGGGTGGGTGCATGTTCTGTGTTAACCCTTAATTTGCACCATTAGGGCAGTTGAATGTTCTGTGTTAACTCTGTACTTGCACAATTAGGGTGGGGGTATTTTCAATGTTAACTCTTTACTTGCATCATTAGGGTGGGGTATGTTTCGTGTTAACCATGTACTTGCACAATTAGGGTGGGGGTATATCCAATGTTATCCCTGTACTTGCACCATTTGGATGGGTGCATGTTCTGTGTTTACCCTTTACTTGTACCATAAGGGTGGGGTATGTCCCATGTTAAGGCTGTAATGCACCATTAAGGTAGGGGTATGTTCAAAGGTAACCTTTTACTTACTGGAAACACCATTAGGATGGTGGTATACTCAATGTTAACCCTGTAATTGCACCATTAGGGTGGGTACATGTTCAATGTTTACCCTTTATGTTCACCATTAGGGTGGGGTATATTCAATGTTAATCATGAACTTGCACCATTAGGGTGGGGTATATTCTGTGTTAATCATGTACTTGCACCATTAGGATGGGGGTATATTCTGTGTTAATCATGTATTTGCACCATTAGGGTGGGGAATATTCTGTGTTAATCATGTACTTGCACCATTAGGGTGGGGTATATTCTGTGTTAATCATGTACCTGCACCATTAGGATGGGGGTATATTCTGTGTTAATCATGTATTTGCACCATTAGGGTGGGGTATGTTCTGTGTTAACCATGTACGTGCACCACTTGGGTGGGGGTATGTTTTGTGTTAACCATGTACTTGAACCATTAGGGTGGTGGTACATTCAATGTCAACCCTTTACTTGCACCATAAGGGTAGAGGTATGCTCAAATTTACCCTTTACTTACTGGAAACACCATTAGGATGGTGTTTGTTATATGTTATCTCTCTACTTACTGGAAACACCATTAGGATGGTGTTTGTTTTATGTTATCTCTTTACTTGCTGGAAACACATTTAGGGTGAATGTTGTTTCTAGCAAGACAATGGTTTTTGAAAAAAGTATTTACTTAAATTATCAACAAGAGCAACTGCTCAAAGATAACAAAAACAACATATTAGGAAAAGATACACAACAACAAGGCCTGGGAATAATACTTGAAGGCCTGGGAAAAATACTTGATGTTTTTAACACTCATTTTTATTTCCTGTTTACATGCACTATGTGCAGGAGATGTATAGTAGGTAATTTGAAATAGATTCAAAATGAACTGACAATTCTCATTGTGATGTTAAAACCACCATTTCTGTACATGTATATAATGTTGTATACACTTAAATAATAATTCAGTGGTTATTTTTTATTATTCTTATTTTAACATGGAAAAAGATACAATACTCATCATAATTAATGTTATTGACTACACATGCAAGTACATTTTATCAGAGAATACATTTTTATGGCAACAATACAGTACACAGATCATTGTATATATTGTTTTAGATAAAAATAGAACATGTACATAATGCTGAATGTCTACGGAAATATAAAGAATAATCTTCTTAAAATAAGGAGAGTAATTAAAAAAAACACTAGATAAGATAGAGGAATGTTTAATCTTATTTTCTCTTATTTATTTTAGCTTTTTACACCAAAAGCTGAAAAAACCTACCCACTTTAGCAGCACATCTGATGGCCCTCATGAAAAAAATAAATTTCCAAAGTGGCCGGGTCAAATGGATGATGGTCTAAGACAGGACTTTAACATATTTTGACATGCTTAGAAAGAATCAAGCTACAAGAACAGTGTAACAAGCTTCAATATAATGCCTACATGGATCACCCCCATGGAGAAATCACTTGATGTTAAGCCATTCTTCCAGGGTTTTAATCAATATTTTAAGATTTAAAAAAAAATGTAACAGCAACATATGGGCATAGATAAACTTTAACACGAAGCTAAAGTTTATTACTGGTCTCCAAAAGATTCAGGTTTTCAATTGGGTTTTTAAGAACTCTTGGTTAATGCAACTTTCCCACAGATCTCCAATTCTTGACAGCATATAATCAATCCCTATTCCTGGTTCCTTTGATATTTTATTCCATGTCATCATCCCAAAGATCCCCGACACAAAGAAAACTAACACTCTTATCTAAACCAACCCAAAACATGGAAAAGGACAGAAAAAATAAAAAATGACAAGACATTTAAGAAAAAAATGTTAGAGATGCAACACCTGTATAGGACAAGGTAAATTGTTAATATTGATTTAAGAGATGCAATGCCTAAATAGGACAAGGTTAAGAAGATACATCGAAAATATTGGCTGAAGAGATGCAACGCCTAAATAGGACAAGGTACATCATTAACATTTACTTAAGAGATGCAACTCCTGTATAAGACTAGGTACATTCTTGTAACATTTATCAATAACTTATTTTTGTTTTTAAGCAAAATGCTCTTGTTCATTTTCTTGAAAAAGCACTAACTTAACCACAGTTTATTTTTTCTATTTTATCTAATATTTTCAACGTAACACTAATATGTGACAAGTAGAGCGACAACTGTGTCTCAGTTATACAAACTGGATGACCAGTCGTTATTGATGTTAATTTTAAGGTAAGGGTAACTGGTGACCGATAACACAAGTGTTCAAGAAGAAATGCCCTCATTGTATGCCAGTTCAGAGTTATTCCTCTTGTCTCATTTTTCAGTTGAGCTTGTACTGCACGTTAAGAAAGCATGTTTTTGTCTATTACTATACAAGTCCATATACCAACATTCTTTCATTTAAGTATATCAACCTTGTAAAGGCAGTGATTTGACACATGTCACTCAAGAGGGAAAAATAAAATTAATAAGAAGGATCTTTTTAATTTCAGTTTTGTATGATTTTAAAAATACATCACAGGGACACAAATTCTGGTCATTATAGTGACATCCAACTTGGTGTAGGAAGACCCCAGTAAAATATCTGGGTAGAACCACCAGTGTGCTGTAGGTTAGCTGGAAGATCTTCCCACATTAAGACCTTGCTTCGACAGGGACTCGAACCCTGGCAGTGAGAGGTTAATCAATTGGAGGAGCTACTAGTTGGCAAAGGGCGCCCCCTCTTATAAATTCCTATTTGTTTTGTTTTTTAGTTCCATTGCACCGACAACAAGTATGGTCATATTGGGGACGCCCAGATTACTATTAGTGGAGGAAGACCCCAGATTTATGCCTGGCTCGACAGGTTAGCCGAAAAACCTCCCCACATGAAAGTTCTCACCCCGAACAGAACTCGAACAATTGAGGGGCTGAGGAGTTATGAGTCAGCGACTTAAACTGCTCGGCCGTGGGCACCCCATTCTAAGTTCTTATAAAATATGTTTTGAAACTGTAACAATAGACTCTTGTGGGTGTTTGTGAATGTTTGTTTATTGGGTTTATCATCCCACCAACAGTATTTCAGTTATCTGGAGACGGTGTCCACTTGAAGCAGATATAGTGCTGCCTTCACTGTGTATAGCATGCCGTGAACACCTGGCATGATACCACACCCAGTCACATTATCCTGACACCGGGCCAACCAGTCATGGAAAAACCCTTATATTTGCTTGAGTGTTAACAAAGGAGCTATACCACGACCATTTTTAACGACTTTGGTATGTCACGGCCCGGGATCGAACCCGGGGCCTCCCGTACCTGGAGCAGACGCTCTACCGATTGCGCTTCCAGGTCCGGTGGTTTGTGAATGTAGGGTGTTCTGTGAGTTTTAATATCATTAAGGGTAAAAACAACAGCAATCGAAACACCTTGGATAATTCATGAATCATCTCTCGGATGTATGAGGATAAAATAAACATGCTGGTGCACATGATGTCATCAAAACAACAAAGATAAAAGTTTTCTTATTTCTACTGAAAATGCAGTAACAGTTGTACATCTTACAAGATGTAAACAGTTAAAATGACAAATGAAAGTTTTGGGGACTAAATAATCCTATAAACTAAACCTATCACTTTATTAAAGAACATTTTTTTTATGGCGTATTCTTCCGGTGAACAAAACAATAGCGATTCTGTTAGTATCACTGCACCAGATACATTCGAGAGATGATTGTCCAGAGGACGGAATAACCGGAACAGTTCCGGTTGACACAACAGCTGTGGACTGGTTAATAAGATTGAGTAATACAGATTGTTAATTTGAAATGGTGTGTGCAACATGAATGTAAGTATAGTTAGTGTTTTTGTGTGGTGATTCTCATTATATGGCTGTGTTTGTCTTTGAGTTTACTGTCAATTTTAATGTATTTTGATAGTTATTTTTTCCCAGTTTGAAAAAGATGAATATGGTGGACATGAATGATATGAAAATGACTAAAAATCTCTAGACATATGCTTCTGAAAGAAATGAAGTAAAAATTACATGTAGACTCAGTGTACATCACATCTACCAATATCGTTTAAAATTGTATTGGCTGTATTTGCAAAATGAATGTAAATTGGTACATGTATCCACAACTGCTAACAAGCAGATCAAACCACAAATGCACATTAATATGATTCATCTGAGATGATATTCTAATTAGAAAGGAATTATCTGCACAAGAATTTACAAAAAAAACAAAACAACAATAGGCATTACCATCAACTCTGGAACAAAGTATGCAATCTGAGTTATCTCACCTTCCTGCAAAACTACACATTGATATCAAGAATCCATAGATGAAAGAAGAAATTCTACCTGGTATAGACAAGCATGCCTGGTATAGACATTATGCTTGGTATAGACAAGCCTGCTTGGTAAAGACATGCTTGGTATAGGCAAGCCTGCCTGGTATAGACATTATGCTTGGTATAGACAAGCCTGCCTGGTATAGACAAGCATGCCTGATACAGACAAGAATGCCTGGTATAGACATAATGCTTGATATAGATTAGCCTGACTGGTATAGACAAGGACCACAAAAGATAATGGTAAAAACAGGTCAACAAATGAAGTAGAGAAAAACAAAATCTCTTCATTTGGTATGGAATACTTTTCTAACTTATTTTATGTTTATGTCACTTTAATAATATTGTAAAAGACTGATACTGAATTGCGTGTGCTACATTTCTTTCAAGATAGCACTTTTATTTGTATAGACAAGACAGTATAATGGCATGAGTGATATATGTAATATAAACTTATAAAATTTACATTCCATTATGATATCTATTTTTGTTTGTTTTCAGTTATAATTATAATAGAGTTAATCATTTGGCATACAAATACTTTTTGAGCCAGACAGATAAAGAACAAGTCAAGTTCAAAGTTTAACTATGCTGTACTTACATTCCTAATTACAACAGTTTTGTAATAAATGTAATGAGGATATTACGGTAAAAGACTTTTTCATAATGAATATATATGTCATGGGTTAATGAATATAATGTATATTATTATATATTAACTTATGTTTTTATATGTATTGTAACTTCTAATGGTTACCATACAGTACGAGAGATTTGCAAAATTACAAACGACAACTGTCAGTAAAAGAAATGTCTAGTGTCAGACTGGACACCTGGAGAACAAAGACTTCACAAAAAATCTCCATCCTCAATACAATTAAATGACAAAGACATAGAAGATTTTCTACAAAAAACTAAATACACTGTTATTAAATCATTGTACTAAAGGTAAGTAATTACATGTGTGGCAGTGGAACGGCAGCGGAAAAAAATAGCACAATTGAGTGAATCCATTATTACAGAACGGAAGTGGCAAGACAAGTGGCGGCCAGGCATTTAAAAAAAAAAAAATACTGCGAGAGAAGTACTGTATGGCATCTAAAAAAGGGCCAAAATTATTAATATTTAATATAGAAAAACATAAAATTATCTCTAAAATTTAATTGAAAGAATTAATAAAATTATTTACTAAAAAATCAAAGGATGGACATGTATAACTGCATCATTATTAAATTCTTCAGTTTCCCCGTATTTTTTAAATTTTACTAGTTTTTATTAATAAAATAATTGACAATGGTTTAAAAAAAAAAAATGTTTTGTCCCCCCCCCCCCCCCCCCCCCCCAAAAAAAATTAGAATATGTCACTATAACAAAAGTTTATAGAAACTTTTATATATCCTTGTTGGTACAGTTCCCTGCTCTACACATGGATTCTTACTTAAAAATGTTTTAGCTGAACAATTTGTTTACAATGACATTTATGAATAGTCTCCCTTGAATAATCCCTAAATGCAACTTGGTCCTTTCATTTGTTTTATATAGTTTTTATGCTCTTTGGAGTGTATGTTGCTGATACCTAAGTTAACCACCATCAACAAAAATTTCCATTTTCTTTTTTAAATAACAAATCTCTATAAAGTTTTTAAATGGATATTAAGCTAATATTTAAGGAAAAGTAAGAAATTTCACTGTTTGTCAATGCAATATCTACAAAAGAACAGGCAATAAAGTCGAACAATTCTGACTAGAAATGACGTACCTGTTTGAAATACCTGATATAACTAACAAGGAAGATAAATCCCATTTTACAAATGTAAGCCATTATCTATTAAATAATAACAGGTAAAACAATGTATGTCTAATTCTTTACTGTTAGACTGCAATGATTATCTAATAAAAAAAACAAGCAAAATAATTAAAATTTCTTTTTACAAACATAACCAAAACTATTTTTTCTTTCATCTTCAAATTTAACAATATGATAAAGTCATAAACAAAATTAAAAACAATGTCTGTAAATTTGTCCTGGACATTGCTGCTATTAAGAACAAAATAGCAACAACAGAGAACAAAAACTACAAGATAACTTGTATTTTGGAAAGCAGAAAACGACTTAATAATAGTGCAAGTGACTACATTTTTACATAAATTGAGAAATTGTGCTTTCTTTTCATTAGAACTTTTTATTTAAGACACCGAAAATAACTAACATAAATGAAACCATCTTCTTCATGATGGTAAAAAAAGCTACTGTCAATACTTCTTGTATAAACAACATTCTTTGTTCACAATTACCTTTACAAAGAATAAACTGTCTTAAAATGGAAACATGTACATAGTTTTCAAACAATTCTTATTTTTCTAATTGGCTGGATACATGCAGAGTTTTAACCCATACAAAATCTACGAAAGAATCATAATGCCCTTTATATCAAAGAACATCTTCCCGTTAATCTGACTACAGCACACAATCAGCTACGCTAGTATCTGATACCGATGGATCATCTTCTGTTGAACTTTCATTCAGCCAATCTGAGCATTGCTTACTAGATTCTGAAAGTCCTCGCAAAACACTGTGAATCCAGTTGCAATTGTCACATGTAAATATCATATGCCACTACAGTCTGTAGTATCTAACCTTTAAATAGCAACTAGGTTAATCCGAAAATCAGAGAGAGCAGTTAATAATGGATGGGTTTCAGATCTACCTGAATGGAAGATCATGTACTTTAGTTAGATTGATCATCCTTTATACATGAAAACTAGACTGTTACCAAGATGGAAATAATCATGTTTAAATGACCAACTTGAAAAATCAAATATTCAGACAAATGGAAAACCTGTTTTTAGGACCATGCCCCACGAGCAGAATCCTTTCTCAGTTGAGATTTTGTCCAAGCTCAAAAAGTGACTCCCAAAACACCTATTACAGAGATTTAATGTTAGAATTTCTTACTTTCCTATACCATCAAATAGAAAGAATGTGACAGAAAGACATTAAAATTAAAAACTGAACATACAAAAAGTAAATTATGCGCATAATATAAATTTAAGCTTGAGCAAAATTTCAACTGCGAAAAGTTTCTGCATGTGAAGCCAGGACTTTTCCAGTATGTCACATTCTTTTTTTTAGACAAATAACCCTTCTAAAATTTTCTGGTAATTTGTAGCAGGATGTTCTCTAATAGACGAACGTTTATGTCAATTCAATATTAATCATTATCTACAATAAAAAGAATTTTCTCCACATATCAATGTTTTGAAGGTTTAATTGAAAACTGTCAATATTTTATAAGAATAAACTCACAATGTACATGGAGCCCGAAGTTATTGATAAGGAAGTAATAATAAAGTTGAAATGTTTCATCAAAACTATACATTGCAGGTAACCATTGGCTTGGTGACAAAACACACCAAGTGGTACAAAAACCAATTTTCTTTAAAAATAAAATCAATATATTTCCAGACTTTTTGTTAATGCCATTTATTTTAAGTCTTAAATTTACCCACAGAAGCGACAGAATAAGCTATTAATACACATCCTGTAATACTTGTTGATCTCTTGTTGTTAATTCACATATCTCACCGAACACAGCACAGACTGTACGAATGCTTCATCTCTTCTACCCTTGAATCCATCTGTCATATTATATCGGGGTAACTGTGGTTACAAAGTTCTGTAAAAGAATAAAATAAGTTCTTCATTAAATAACTGTTGAGAGTAATTTATAGAACAGATTGTTCAGTTTTCAATGTCAAACCCAAAGTATATCGTCATTCATCATTTAGTAATCTCCTGCAGCAGCTATAGTGATGCTTTCACTGTGATAGTATGCTTTACAAACCAGGTGACCTTTTCGGAAATGACACAAAAGCCCTAAACCATACTTCCCAAAATATAATCTTAATACAAAACACCCCTTATGGTTGTATATTGACAAACAAAAATAATATGACCTTATCAGTTTTGTAAAGATAAACATTTTCCAACTATTCATGAATTGAATTAAAATGACCATCGGCTCCTGTAAATGTTCATGTTCTGCCAGCACCTCTTACAATAACATAATAATAAATTAAAATGTATGGTCTTGAATATGAAACTTCTCTTGCTTGTTAAGTTATACCTCACACATTTCTTTGCATTAAAAAACGACTTCACCGTTTTGTAAATTTAGATTTTACTGATTTTAAAATGCATTCATTTTGCATTATTCCCAAACGCTCAAATGGCACCTAGCTTAAACAAGATGTATATGCATTTGACTTCCTCTCATAAAGCTTGTCTGGAAGAACTGTAATAATTTAAAACTGACAATAAATGGTTATAGGTTTTAGACTAGAGTTTAATATTTTTCAGTATCTAATGAACATGAATATTAGATTCTATTTATCACATAACCAAAACATCAGCTGTTTTTTGTTTACAATGCATCAGCTTTTATAGTATGAACAGTTGGCCTTGTGCAATACTGTTTGGGAGAATCAGCACAAAAAATAGTTCCAGACTTTACTTGACCATTTTCTATAAAAAGGGAACAGATTCGTTTATAATATGACTACAATGTTATTTATTTATTAATGAAAATGAAATTGTCAATCAAAATGTATAAAACGGCGACAACAAAGTGATCAGGAAATGGCATATACCCTACACATACTTAATGACGTCACACTACGGTAACTAACTTATGTGTTACCAAAAACAAAGCAAGAGTGTTACCTCATGTTCGCGTGGTAGTTTTTGTGATAAATACAGTTTCGTTAAAAGCCAGTAAGCTGTTGCCGTGGAATTGCGAAGAAACGAATGTTACTCTGTTTACATACTGCAAAACTATTAATTCTGTCCTGAAGGGTCCAACTGGACCATGCCAAGGATGTGCTCATCTCCTTTTGGTAGTGAAAGTTCCAGAGAAGTTTCTTTGAAATCCAGTCAGCAGTTGTCAAGAAATAGTGCGGAAACAAAGTACTATTAAGGGGCTACAACTCTGTGTTAAATGGTGAGACCAGAACATGAAAATAATATATCTCTTTTTGGTATTAATGGTAACAATAAAATTTGAAAGTTCCCACAAATTTAATTGGAATCCAGTCAGTAGTTGCCGACAAATAGCGTAGAAATGAAATTTGGACAGACGGACAACACAAAAAACAATGCCCCCCCACCCTCTCCTGATTCCATTGGCAGAGACAATCAACAGTTATCGAAATTAAACTTGACCTGGGGCAATTCTATATGCCACTTCACCATTGTTTGAATGATAGGGGCATACAGATTTGATAATTACCACTTTTGTTGAGGCTTGTTCAACCACTCCTAATGTAATGACTTTCTCTACCATTGTTCCCAGTTCTGGCCAAGGTTCTGAAATATCAAAGCACATCCAGAGTTTATGAGCATCCTTTGTTTGTTTGTTTGTTACCTTGCACTGACAATAAAAACAGATGTTCATGCAATGTGATCTCAAAAGTCAATGGTCATGTGGTGCAGCATTGCTTGGAAAGGACATAATTTTTGTAAAGTGGGTAGTTATGCTGAACTTTTCAGATAAATGTAGGGCATCAATAAATAGCATATTATGGGATCTTTTCAGATAAAAATACAAATACCAATAAAACTTTCTATGGTTGCAAGAGATAAAAGAATTTGTCCAAACTGTAGGATACCACCTTTAAAATAATTTATTGCAGATAACTCATTTAAATATTATTACTGTAGCACACAAAAACACCTGTATGAAATGACCTACTTGTGAGTTTGAATGGCCTTGCCATGGGTGGGATGAGCCACTTGTCTGGCCCAAGGGTCCACATGTTGTTTGTAGACTGCAGGGCTCTATTACCATAGTCGATGAACAACACTTCTGCCACAATCTCCCCATCTCTCTCACCCATGTACAGGCACCAGGCTCTGCAAATACAGCAGGCAGTGTTACGGTAGTTATAATTCAGGAAAACACTAAATAGCAGCAATGAAAAAGTTTAGATACAGATTACTGCAGCTATTTATTTATTTTTTACATCGAGTCGGCTCAATTATGGTCGTATTGGCAATATCCAGCTAATTACTTATAGGTGAAGTAAGATCCCAGACTTATGTTTGTTTGTTTATTGGGTTTATCATCTCAGCAACAGTATTTCAGTTATCTGGAGATGGCGTCCACTTGAAGCAGATATAGTGCTGCCTTCACTGTGTATAGCATGCCGTAAACACCTGGCATGATACTACACCCAGTCACATTATCCTGGCACCGGGCCAACCAGTCGTGGAACTACCCTAATATTTACTTGATTGTTAGCAAGAGAGCTATACCACTACCATTTTTAACGACTTTGGTATGTCGTGGCCCGGGATCGAACCCGGGGCCTCCCGTACCTGGAGCCGAGGCTCTACCGATTGCGCAACCAGGTCCGGTCCCAGACTTATGTCTGGGTAGAACGACTGGTGCAGCTCATGCTGGATGGAAAACCTTTCAACATGACTCTTTCTTGCACCTGACCGTTTTATCAAGATATGATGAATAAATAGCCGGTACGAAGTCTCACCTAGAAGTTCTAACTAAGGAGTTGATGATCTAAGAATAACCACCGCAAGACAAACAAAAATGTTCAGTGCAGCTTTAACTGGCTCAAGATGTCACTAATATTACTAATAACCCTGTTACTGTTTGTCAAAGATTTTGGAGTTGCAACTTTAAAATAGCCTGACAGGTAACAAAATCTTGACATAAATCAATCTCACCTGTACCACTCTCCCTGGAACTGTGCAGCACACCTGCCCAGTCTGTTGATGTTCTTGCCATGTGTCTGAGGGTTTTGAAGGTCTCGTGTCAGTTGTTCTAGACTTTCCAGAGATCGGTTGGGACCTGTAAATGACTGTAACAGAAGTTTAAAAATATAAAGTGAAATCATACAAAATATGACACTGATGTACAAATGGGTGATATCAGCTTTAGAGAAGTCATTCCTGAGTGAAAAATATGTTAAAAATGACATGTGGGAAATCAAAAGGATGTGGTAGAGATGTAGAGATCTTAGAGCTGTGACTGTGGAGGTGGAGTTCACTATTGCCTACTTAAATTAACGATTTCACAATATAAAATTGAAGCAAGGTTAATTTTCACAGCCAGGGGAGGTGGCCCATGCCCTATAATTTAAGAGAAAATAGCTTCATTTCTTCCTTAAAGAGAAATGAAAAAACCTGATGTTAAGTTACTATTTGGGGAAAACTGCATGATTTTAGAGAAATTTTCCGAGGGGAAGTTGCCTGTAAACGGCTCCTACTAAAGAAGGAAAAAAAAAAGCCCTGATTGGAGCAACATCGAAAGTATCCTTTGGGTTAATTGTAATAGCCTTACATATTCAACACACGTACATAAATGATTTCACTATAAGGAACTTAACAATTTTATATTTATTGGGTTTATTATCCCACTAACAGTATTTCAGTTATCTGGAGACGGTGTCCACTTGAAGCAGATATAGTGTTGCCCTCACTAAGTACATCATGCCGTTTACACCTGGCCTGATACCACACCCGGTCACATTATCCTGACACCGGGCCAACCAGTCGTGGAACTACCCTTATATTTGCTTGAGTGTTAACAAGGGTGCTAAACCACTACCAGTTTTAACGACTTTGGAATGTCGCAGCTGTGACCGAACCCGAGGCCTCTCATTCCTTGAGCCGACACTGTAACGATTACGCTACCAGGTCCGGTCACTAAACAATGCAACATGTATAACTGGAATACTCTTACCAATATAACCTGGAATGTACTTACATTCTCCAGAAGCTGAGCCCAGAAAATCTTGTCATTCTCCACGTGTGTTATCATGACCTTCAAAGTTGTCCCAACTGGCAGCACCATCTGATCATCTCCACGTAACTTGCTAACAACCTTCATGTAATTTACCAATGTGTCTGCCAAGCGGAAGTTTCTTGTGCTACGATCTTCGGCTGATCTGAGTGGTTGGGATACCTGGGAGAAATGTGGTTGGGGTTGGTAGTGGTTGGGTGGTAGGGAGGAAGATTGTGGTTGGATGAAACTAGTCTGAGATCGACTGGGAGGGGGAGGAAGTGGAGGTGACTGTGGGTTCACACAGTTCAACTGCTCGATGAGTGAGTGCTTTTTGTTGTTGTTGTTGTAGCTTTCATTGTAGCCTGGGTCAGTATGGTCATGGCCGTGGTAATCATGGCTGTCATTGTAACCCTTGCTGTCGTTGTAGCCATGACTATCATTGTAACCATAACCGCTGTTGAAGTTAGAATTGCTGTGGCTTTTATAGCCGTAACTACCATTGTCTGCATTTTGGGAGCTGTACACTGGGGCTGAAATTAAGAACAAAACAACACACATATCAGTTTGCTTAAATAAAAACATGAAACATTTTTTTCTTAGGAAGAACAAAAAAAGATTTATTGTTGTTTTCTCTACCTTATTTAAAATTATAAATCAACAATCATAATTATCATAATCTTAGTGTTGTCTGAAGCAATATTTAACTGAAAAAGCAAACTATATATTTAAATAAGTATAGGTAAATAAGAAAAGGTCCTATCAAAATTTTCACAGATATTTAAATTTTATCTACCAGTAGACAAAGGCAAACAAGGTAAATGCAAATATGAAAAAGCTAAATGAACTAATTGGAATATGTCAAAATGTTAAAAAATAGGCAAGATATGTAGAATAACTGACAGAGTCAATTATGACTCGATTAATGAAATTGTTTAAAAGTCAAAATTAACATTAACATACCTTCCACTGACACTTTTCTTCCAACATCTGTAACCAAAATAAAACCAAATATGATTTACTAAAATGACTACTGATTATCCATCATTTCTCCTTTAGCTGTAAGAAGACATTTGTCTGTTTTTTGTTACATTGCACCAACACAATTATGGTCACATTTACGATGTCTAGCTAATTATTGGTGGAGGAAGACCGCAGACTTATATCTGGGAAGAACCACTGGCGCACCACAGGTTAGTTGGAAAACCTCTCTTGAAAGTTCTCATCCAGACCGGGACCCTAACCCATGCAATGATGGGCTGAGGAGTTTCAAGTCAGCAATTCTAACCACTCAGCCATGAGCACCCCTGCTATAAGAAGAATTATAACTATAATTGTGTTTGTTTTCAGAACAGAATTAAAAACACTTGAATGCCCCTTCAGGTTCATTATACCAGCTAAAAAGAGGTTTTAACAATAATACCAATGGCAGGCAGGATGTAATAACTTATTCATTAAATAAAATGGTCTATGGTTTAGAATAAATACCAAAAACAAAAAATTAAATGAGCTGTATATATGAAAAAAATAGAGAAGAAACAACTAAAAAAATACTTGAAGCAGATTAAGTGCTACCTTTACTGTGCATAGCATGCTGTGAACACCTGGCATGATACTACACCCAGTCACATTATCTTGACACTGGGCCAACCAGTCATGGAACTACCCTTATATTTGCTTGAGCTTGAGCAAGGGAACTATACCACTACCATTTTTGACTGACTTTGGTATGTCGCGGCCCGGGGCCTCTGTACCAGGAACCGATGCTCTACCGATTGCACTACCAGGTCCAGTCATCCAAAGATGTGTAACATTCTAATACAGTCACACATTCTGTGTAGACTGTTGCCAGTTTTGAAAAATTCAAATTCTGATAAAGCTTGATAAGCAAACTGATGTCAATACAATGATTTTAATGGTTTAGCTTTTAGGTGTATACACATGGAACATGTCAACTATCAGAAAATATCATAAAGAAATGCCTACAGAAAAAAATTAGAATGACAACTAACAGTGTTTTTCATTGAGCGGCAAATGGCCACCAAAAAGACATAGGGAGTAATGTCATAGCGTCATCTCATCTTTTAACAATTAAGCATTAAAAAATTAACAACTCTTATTCTACTTCTTAACAAATAAGAATGATCAAGACTGCAACATGCCCACAAACCCATGAGCATATTAAAATTTATTTACCATAAAATAGCATAATATAAAGTTCCTATTCTTGAATAATGTACAGGCAAATACTTACCAACACAGGAGATTATAACTTAATTAATATCAAGTTACAACAACAATTAAATCATTGAAGATAATGAATAAGCCATGTATACTGCCTTGTGACAGCTGTTCAGTAAGAATATCTGTTGCATATTATATATTTTTTTGGTTGCACCAATACAATTATGGTTATATAAAGCAATGATCAGCAAATTATGTCTGGGTAGAACCATGCTGGTAAGCAGGAAAATTTGTATACATCAAAGTTCTCACCCCGACTGTTACATTAAAATCAGACCAAAAAATAGCAAGCACATATCTTATCTGCTTAGATTAAGTGACAGAGTGACTTGACTCCTACATAGCGGTTAATATACTTTGCATAGAGAAATACCGTATTCACTCGTGTAATGGCTGCACTTTTTTACCCGATTTTATCGTTAAGGAGTTGGGTGTGTGGCCATTCTATAGGTGTAAGTCCTTGAAACGCCATGCGATTACTTCGTGGTATACCTAGATAAGCTCTCTAAATAGGAGGTTGACGGACGATATGAATGAGATAGCACCGTCTATGCTTTTCCGGTAGCGATCAAATTTAGTTCAAACATTTTGTTTAAAAATGCATTATAATATAAAAACACTAACGAACGTGAACATATTCCATCATTTATAAATTACCAGGTAGGTCCTAGTTTTATCTCTTGTATCATATTTCTGAATGTTTGCATCATCAAACAATTTTACCCAGCTAAAATGTCACATGCACACTACCATGCAGATCTAAGGATTTCATAGCAGAGCCGATAAAACAACACAGCTTTGATACGAGCTGACAATCTCTTTGAAGTTGCATTTCATAGACAGGAAACTCCATACAGCCTGTTAATAAAACAAATCCTCCATATGAAATTAACAGGATGGTTAATCAAAGCAAAATGTACATATATGAACTAAGGGCTTTTTAAAACAAGTTTGTGAAAAGGCCAACTCGGTGCCACCACAAATATTCCAGAAAGAATTAATCTTTCAAATTGTCTTAAAACTGTCCCAATCAATCCACGCCTTTACAAAATAAATAGCAATTAAAATATGCTAATCAAAAACGATTCTCGCTGGTTACAGAACGACCATCATTGTCTTTATCATTATACGCGGTATTGACGATATAGCGGAGCTCTGCTGTATACTGTGTAGCCTTAACATTGAATTAGGATATTTTTCATCAAATTTTGCGGTCATTTTGGGGGTGCTACCATTACACAAGTGAATACGGTACAGCCGAATACCATTTAGAGTTATGTGGAAGGTTCAGCCCACAGGTAGACACTACTAAGAAAAATATTTATCAGGTAATACTTGACGAGTACATTATGCTTAAAAAGTATTAAAAAGAAAATTAAAAAAAAGAATAAAAAAAACAACTGTATTCCAATCCAGAATACAGCCTTGAAAAAAAAAGAACTAAATTCTTTAATATCACCTGGATAAATAGCTTTCACTCATGCATGGTAATCTAGTTGATACAGTGAACAAAATGGACTGCAATGTGTTTGTAATTTTAAAATAGAAAACTAAGTTTGTTTTACATCTTTTGAAATGACAAAAAAATAAATCTATAAAATGTGTGCACAATAAAATTGACAGATTTGGCAAGACAGCAATGACGATGCTTACATTTGTCTAGTGTCTGCATACCATATTCTCTATAGCAGAAATTAAATGAAAGGAGCAGGAGTTCATTAAAAGCTAACAAATGAGACAATTAGTGCCAGAGAATGGTAGTATAATACTTACAGCTTGAAGCTTAGACATATAATTATGACACTAGGCACACCACATTTTTATGACATTGGGCACACCAATAATTATGACATTAGATATGACAGTAATTATGACATACTTAACAACAATAAATATGACATAAAGAAAAATTATAAGACCAAACATGATTACATCAGACACAACCAAAAATGACAACTTAAGACTCAAGCAATAATAAAAACATCAGACACAACCAATATAACAATATCAGACACAACCAATAATTATAACATCAGACACATCCAATAATAGCATCAGACACAACCAATATAACAACATCAGACACAACCAATAATTATAACATCAGACACAACCAATAATAACATCAGACACAACCAATAATTATAACAGCAGACACAACCAATAATAACATCAGACACATCCAATAATAACATCAGACACAACCAATATAACAACAACAGACACAACCAATATAACAACATCAGACACAACCAATAATTATAACATCAGACACAACCAATAATAACATCAGACACAACCAATATTTACATCAGACACAACCAATTCTTAAAACATCAGACACAACCAATACTTACAACATCAGACACAACCAATAATCATAACATCAGACACAACTTATAATCATAACATCAGACACAACCAATAATTATATTTCAGACACAACCAATACTTACAACATCAGACACAACTAATACTTACAACATCAGACACACCCAATAATTATAACATCAGTTAATCCAATACTTACAACATCAGACACAACCAATACTTACAACATCAGACACAACCAATACTTACAACATCAGACACAACCAATTCTTACAACATCAGACACAACCATTAATCATAACATCAGACACAACCAATACTTACAACATCAGACACAACCAATAATTATGACATACACAATTGCATTGTACACAAGAGCCAAAAGAAAACTGCCATGAAGCTATTCACAAAGCATGCATCTTGTCTTGTTATGGTAAATACAATATCTCTGGAATATCTCAATCTGAGAACACATGGCTTATTTAGGGTAGGAAACTACCTACTTAAAATATCAAGATAACACCACAGCACACTGTAGGTTAATTATAAGACATCATGTGAAATTTTCATGTCATCAAGCACTGTGAGGGAATAAGGAATTGAAGGTATGTAAATCAGAAAGGCATTTGAAAAAAAGAATGCAACATATAGGACAGTACAAAGTTTAAGGTTCATTTGCTAAAACTATTAAAGAACACTAAGTGCTGCTTAAAATAAATCCTTGCAAGTTCATGCTTCAAAAGACATAAATAGACATTATTCTTCTACTTACAGTTATCATTTTTCACCAATAATCCTGACAGCCAAAAATGACAGAAAAAGATAAACAAATTATTTTTTTTGTTATATTTGACATTTTTCATTAGTAATCTTCAGCAAGAAATATAATTTTAGATGATGGAGACACCTATATATTGCAACCATAAATAAATCAAAGGGCCTTAAGCCTTAACAGTCCTGTTAAGTTGAATCAAAATACAACAAATGGTAAAAAAGAAATACAGTGTGGAAAAATCTTTTCCATTACTAGTCAAATATACTGACCAAACAAATAAAAGATGTGTCTAATATAGAAGCTATTTATTTGAACGATGGATTTAACAAGAAAAATATGTATACATGTACACAGACTCAGCCTATAAATACTGACATACCATTTTTATTTGGTGTGTTGTATTTGTATTTTACGCAATACCTTCACTTGATAGATCATATGGAAAAAAAACAGTGAAGCTTAACGTGAACTGAAAAAAATCAGGTTAAAATTAAAATATGTAAGTAGAAATATAAAGACTTATAAGCTTAAAATAATCTGAAATATAATTGAAAACAGCTAAGCTAAGTCTGGTGTGTTGTTGATGTGAAAAAGCAAAAAATATAAACATATATCTAATCTAAAAAATTTTCTTTATATTTCTCACTTAAGAACTTTATATTTCTGACTTAAGAATCACAATGACAGTTTTACCTCCGACGGTGCATGTTATCTTGGCTAACTGTTGGTTGTAACCAGTGTTGCTAGGCTTCCCCCCAGTGGGATGTGCCATGGCAACTGTCAGTCTCCGCCCATTGAAGAGAGACTGGTCCAGGGCCAAGATAGCTAATTGAGCCTGCTCCACACTCCCAACCGTTACAAATGCGTACGTGCTGCAAAACAACAGTATTATCTGTTATATTTTTTAGCTTAAAATGATGCTAATGATGTTTTACATGTTTAGATCTGGCGTTACGTGAAAAAAGATCAAGTGTCATAAACACATATGAATAAATTGTTATATTCTCATAACACTATAATTTCTTGCATTATCTTGTTTGTTTATTTATTGAGTTTATCATCCCACCAGCACTATTTTAGTTATCTGCAGATGGTTTATGTTTATTGGGTTTATCGACCCACAATCAATATTTCAGTTATCTGGAGACGGTGTCTACCTGAAGCAGATATAGTGCTGCCTTCCCTGTGTATGCATTATAACACACCCAGTTACATTATCCTGACACTAGCGTTATCCAGTCGTGGAACTACCCTTATATTTGCTTGAGCGTAAGCAAGAGGGCTAGACCACTGCCATTTTTAACGACTTAACGTGGTATGTCGCGGCCGGGACTGAACCCGGTACCTCCTGTACCTGGAGCCGGCGCTCTACCAATTGCGATACCAGGTCTGGTGTTATAAACTTGGCCAGTGATGATAATTTCCATTATATACTGACAACAAGCATGGAACTATTAGAAATTGCTTGAAGACTTTGCTATGCATTGTATAAGATAGAACTATGACTAGTTATTAAAAACTTATGTTGTTGTTTTTTTATAAATAGCAAGAAATTGCATCTATGAATATTTTTATGAAAATTTAATATAAATAACATTTTTTCTCATGGACAAATCTGTTCAAACTCAAATTTTACATCTAAAATCTTTACCACTTGGACATTTCTCTTTAGTATTAATGTAAGGGGTTATAATGGATGACAAGGTGACATAAAATAGTTTTTTTTTTGTTTGTTATATCACATCAACACAGTCATGGTCATATTGGCGACATCCAGCTAATTATTGGTGGAGGAAGACCTCAGACTCCCCAAGTCTGATTAGAACGACTGGCACACAGCAGGTTAGCTGGAACGTTACATAGGAAGTTCTATTATAGCTGTTACTGTTGTGAAGTTTGTTAGCACATACCTTCTGTTGGTGATGTTCCGGTTCATAATGGTGATGTGCTGCACATCATGAGCAGACAACAGTTCGAACAACTGGGCCTGTAATAGAATGGGTCAGTCTAACAAACAACTCCATTTGGTTTGTTTACCTAATTTGCAATAAAAGTTGGGGTTAAATAGTTGATGTTTTATAAAGGTGGTATCTGAAAGTTTTCCTTTATCAAATACATTTAACAAAATTTTAGCTGTGTTTTAAGAATTTGGACAAAATTCTGCACGCTTTTGTTCTTTAGTCTTAGAAAAGACAATTTCGAACACTACCTCAATGGAAGACTACATATTGTAAAAGATTAACTAAATGTTTTCCTAATCTATCAATAAGCATGATGGCGATTTCTGCTATAAATATCGACATAGAAACAGATTACCCGAATGATATACATGAACACAAAATCAACTTGTGAAATCATTTTTATGTTCAAAACATAACTCAGGAATGTGGCTCAGATAGCAAACGCATGTTTGAAATGACGAATCGGGCGCTATGCTTAATTATTCACAAAGATGTAAGACAACAATAAACAGCATATTGTGGGACTATACTACAATAATAACCTACAATTAACCTAATTCTTTGAAACAATAAAAATGGTCCAAACTGTCTGCTACCCCAAGTAGACAGATCAATTCCTAAACAATGCACAGGTTAACAGGATCGGTAAATTGCCTAAAGATAACACCTGGGCTCATACATGCCAGCAGGGCTGAGCAAGTGAGATTTTCTTCTCCTGATAAAAAATTTACATCCAATTTTTAGAATGAGGTTCTTTTTATCTTACTACTATTGTTTAGATTATTAGAACTTAGATTACATTATCTGATGGGCGACATCTTCTTAAGTTTGAAATAAAGTAAAAAAATAAATATGCAGAGCAATTAATGTATTAACATAAAATATTCACCAAACTACCGTGCTTTGCGGAATACAACCCCCCTTGGAATAAAGCCCGCATTGCCCTTTTTTAATGTTTTTTTAAAATTTGTAAATATATAACCCGCAGCGGAATATTCCCCGCACCATTTGTGCCGATAATTTATGTGTAAAGAAGCCATATTCCCAGGTCAAACACGAGTTAACTGTATCACACCAAGTCAGCGTGATCTACACAGTGTTACCTAACACTACAATGCATATATCGATCGATAATCCTTCTCGCTTTCTGCTGTAACACAAAAGCTGACCTTTTGTCGGTAAAGTGAGAGCTATTTATAGACAATGGGTGTTTAATCAGGGCACGATAGGCTGATACGTGCAAAAAATTAAATGCCATGCAGTGGCATTAGAAAGAATGTAAAATATTGTTTGTTAAGTTTATGTTACCGACAAAAGTGACAATTACAGATGATTGATTGATGTAACTGTGCAGCGTAATTATCGGCGTGATATGTGTTAAAACAGAAATGCAAACAACATACCATACTGGGTATCGGTATATATTTTTGCCCCAAATTGGAAACAACATCACTTCCAAAATGCCTTCATGGAAAAACTACACTGACGGCTTCAAGCTTGAAGTAGTCAGCTATGCGAAAGAGAACGGAAATCGGCCCGTCTAGTTTTTTAAATTCTGTTGTTTATCTTTATCAAATTGTTCTAATTTGCTATTTATTAACTAAAATTTACACAACTAATCTTTTTTCGTCTTTCACAAGGTCCCCGCTAAAGTCTCCGCTAATGTAGATAACTGAAAAGTCACAAAGCATCAAGAACGAGTGCAAATACATGTATACAAAATAGTTATGAACCACCATCTGATGCTCGAAACTGTTCACGTTACGCTTGGAGACGAAAGTGGTTGCAAATTTTAGTGAGATGGACCTTAATTCTGGCCCCAGTTTGCTGTAAATTATGAACCACCATCTGATGCACGAAACTGTTTACTTTACACATTTAGACCAAAGTCGTTGCAAATCTTTGTGAGACGGTCCTTAATACTGACCCCCAGTATGCTGTAAATGTCCTCTGCAAAGAATATTATTAAACTGAAGGTCGCACTTTTAAGCACACTTTTAAGCGGAAAAAAGGTTAAGGAGTTCAGTATGCATTCAATTTCCCTGATCTTAGGTTAGTGGCAGCTGACAAAAATGGATTTTGTCAACAGATTCCCCGCAATGGAATATTCCCCGCAGGCCGCCATCTTGAGAAAAAAAGTTGCGGGCTATATTCCGCAAAATACGGTAGTTTAAAACAAGACATTATACAACTGAAGAAGAGCAATTATTAAACAAGTTCTTCTGCCCTGGGGGCCACCCTTGGCATTGTGGCAGACTTGTTAATCCTCTAACTGCTTAGCCTCTCACCGCATGGGTTCAAGTCCCATTCAGGGCGAAGGACTTAATCTGAGAAGGCCTTCTAGCCTTCATTGCTATATGATCATAATTGGTTTCCCTTTTTATTAAATAAACTTGTTTAACCAAAAAGCACAGAAAATGCACAGTCCCCAACACACAGACACGTATATATACCAAGAGAATCTCTATGCATGACAAAGGTGTTTAGCAGGACAAACCTCGTCAGTTCCATAGGGAAAGTTGCCCACAAACAGCTGGACTGCCTCAATATAGTCCCTAACATCCCCTGACTGTGGTTCTAGTTCCGGCATAACATCATCCTCATCACTACCATTTATGACGTCATGGTTACGATTGTGAATCTGTCGCTCTAATTTAGGCATGCTCGGGGATTGCAGAGGCTCCAGAGGTGGCATGTCAAGTTTGTCGTCTGTAATGGTGGCACCTTGCTGGTTGTGCTGCGTAGATTTCTTGCCCTTTGTAGATGTAGGTGTAACAGTGTGACTAAAGGGTTGTCTGCCCTGGGGAGAGTGGATCTGCAGGGTTTGACTGTCCAGGGCAGATCGGATCTGCAGACTGGCCATCTCATTGTCCATGCTACTGTTGGCAGACTCCTGGCCTTCTTGGCCTGCAATGTTAAAGAATATTAACATGGATAAAAAAAATAATGTATAATAACACCATCATACAATGGGTTAAAAATGGCAATAAAATTCTTATGATGATGGAAGCTATCTGAGCATGATCAATACTATTTGCATGCTTACTCTCTATCAATGACTGTAAAGGGTAAAGGTTATCTCAAATAACCAAATAAGTTATTGTTATCAAAGAATATGTTATTATGGACTGAATGATTTTTTCTGAAGACTCCAGACAAGTGGGTTGCTTGTATTATTAATTAATCCATCCACATTTCTACCAGGTCTGGTGTTATGTATAGCTAAGGCATTTTGTTTGTTGATTGGGTAAATCGTCTCACCTACCAGGGTTTTTTTTTAGGAACAGGGGAAGACACTGGACGCTGGTCAAAAGGGGAAAAAATCACGCGAAATATACAAAATTGGGGAAAATTCAGTGTATTAAATATTTCTTTATATTACTTTAACTTTCATTAACAAGTCTAAAAAGTCTTTTAGGGTTACAGTAAGCCTAAAGAGGCATGTCTCTTTGATTCCTGCAGCTGTTTCCAGCTGTTTCCAGCCTTTGGATAACATAGACATGACACCTAACATTGGTGTATTTTTTTCAGCAGATGCCTCATGCCTTTCACTGTTATTGTGAGTTTCAAGTCTCCTTGAAGGATTATCACTAAACACTGCACCACATGAAACATAGGGCACATTAATGTCATTTCTTGATGCAAACAGTTCACACTATTTGCACATGTAGCCTTTTTTTGGACGAACTATAATATAGTCAAGTATACAGTGATTCATAAATGTGTTGGTTGAAATGACAAGTCTCTGTTTTGGTTTCTTTTGATTTGGAACTTTCAATTCAACAACTGATGCAGTATTGCAAGCCAGCTGTTGCTGTTAAGAAAATGTGACAACTGTACTACAAGTACATGTTGCAGGACGAGATTTTTTACACAATAAAGATTGTCTACTTCCGCTAGTTTCGGTTTCATTTTTATCAGCAATTTCGATCCCATCCGATTGATTGTCGAGATCTTTCTTACCCTGCTCACTAGAAGACGGTGTCTTAAAAAACCTATCAATTCGTTTTGAATTTTTTGCATTGTTTTATTTTGTTGTTGTTGTAATTTTCTCAAATTGTGAGACATCGTGAAATGTGACGATGGCCGGAAATAAACAAACACTCATCTGGTTTCCGCTATCAAAATTGGTTCCCATTATTACAAATACAATCGAAACTCCCTGGGTAATTCCGTCCTGGGGACGATGATTCGTGAATTATCGGAGGTCGATTGGGGACAATAATAATCAGATAATTCACATTCTATACAACAGATAATTCACGAATCATGATGATTGTCCCGAGGACGGAATTAACCCGAGGAGATCCGATTGCTAAGATGCAATGTCCGTGATGTAGCGAGTCTATATTTAGTAAAACTTGTCAAATATTATACTCGGTATAGTGCGTACGTAGTACGTAGTTTTTAAAGAGAAGCTCATTAAAATGTGCAGATTTTGGATGAAACAGATTCAACGAAACTAAAACTTAATCCTTCTATTTACTTTTTGATAAAAAATTTATACTCTACAAGGGGGAAGGGAAAATGATTTTCGATGGGGAAAGTTTTTCTAGGGGAAGACGCCGACTATCGGCGTCAGTTTGTTAAGGAAAAAAACCCCTGCCTACAGTATTTTAGTTATCTGGAGATGGTGTGGCATGATACCACACCCAGTCACATTATCCTGACACTGGGCTAACCAGTCATGGAACCACCCTTATATATGCTTGAGCATTAGCAAGAGAGCTATACCACTACCATTTTTAACAACTTTGTTATGTCGGAGCCCAAGATCGAACCTGCGGCATCTCATACCTGGAGCCAGAAAGTATATCTTTTAAATAAAATTGGCTTAAAAATAAACATGTTCACTTAGACAGATCATGCTAGCAACATCCTACCTAGGTGGCCATGTCTCACTTGAAGATTGCGACCATTCAGTTCCCTTTTATCAAGATGGCGGATCAGCTGGTCTGCTTCAGTCCGTGTCTTGGTGTCTACAAAGGCAAAGCTGAAAAATCAGAGCAACAGCGTTACAGATAGGTAAAACAAATCAAACTTCAACAAAGTTCCATAAGCAGAAAGCATTTCTCAAGATTTTCACCCATTCACTATTATTAGTGTGATTAGTTATATCCCAGGGCTCCTGATATTTTGCTCATTTAAAAAGAAAAAAATGAGGTACCCGTGCCCGAGCGATTAGAGTCGCTGGCTTGTAACTCCTCAGCGCCTTACCGCATAAGTTTGAGTCCCAGTCGGGGAAAGAACTTTCATGTGGGGAGGTTTTCTAGCTACCATAGCAGTGCGCCGGTGGTTCTACCCAGACATATATCTGGGGTCTTCCTCCATCAATAATAAGCTGGATGTCGCCAAGATGACCATAACTGAGTTGGTGTGATGTAACAAAATACAAATACACAAAACAAAGGAAAAAAATACTCATAATTTATCCCGTCACTACGCCCTCTACTGACCTACGGTAATAAAGGGGGGTCGAATAAACTTAGGTTTATTAGGTCAGTAGTTGTATGAATATGTAAGGTCAAGGTACTACTTTTAAAAGAACGTTTCGTCAAGTTTAATTTATTCATTATAATTGATATTGTTTTCATTTTGCAAAAAAAAAATCTGTCAATTCAGATGTATTTTTTAATACCTATATTAATTTACGTGGATTTAATAATAAAAAAAAAAGTTTTGAAAAAAAAAAAGTTGTCTTCAGGTGGATTTGAACCGGGTCCGCAACTTTCCAACGCGAAGTACAGACACGTTATTCTACTGAGCTATTTCGTTAGCTGATTATTATTGTGTCAGATGATGTATTTATTTCTACAGATAAATACAGTCTATACAATCTATCCTTATATGATTAAAAACATATATTGTATGTTCTCAATTTAAATGATATTTATTCTTTTTGATGACTTACTTTTTTAAAAACAGCAATGACTTTATGGGACTCTTTTTTATGTGGTACTTCGGCCGTTAGAAACTTTTTGAGGGAGCAGTTATTATTTTTTTTTACAAATTACAAAACAACAACATATGATTTATATGCATAAAGTTTAAAAGTGTTATTTAAAATTGAAAAGTGACGGGATAAATGGAATAACAAGTCAGTAGCAGATATGATTATAGTTTATTCGGCTCGGGAGAAATAAATAATCATATCTGCTACTGACTTATTATTCCCTATATATCACTTCTTGATGTAACAGATATACCCAGAAAATCCAATTTATAAACACTTTTGATAATTTGTGTAACCTATCTACTCAACCATTTTCTTATAAAAAATGACAGGTGAAGGTTTTCTTAAATGGCTGAATCAGTATAACAATGAAACATTGCCTTGATTAGCTATTCAATCAGTGTAAAATCCCATCAAGTCATTTCCCTATTTAAATGCAGAAGGCCCTATTCAAGCAGTTTCAATAGTGAAGTTTAAACATTTTTACTCATTGTTTTTTAATTCTGGTTGTAAAAACCAAACAAAAATTTCATTACTCAATTTTTATTATGTTAGGGAGTTATTTTACCCAATTCACTAAAATTCTGATTTGGAGCCCTGTTATCCACAGCCCAGCTTCTTAACAATTACTCATTCTTTTTTACTTCCTGCCAAGGCAAAAAACACAAAATAGGTATGGAATAATTATATGCATAATCACCTTTATAAGATATTTTAAGCAAAGTTTAGAAAAGTTGTTAATATAAGAGTACAGATAAAACATTTTTGTTATCAAATGAATAAATAAATGGCTAAGACATTGTACTTTCATTCCATTATACAACAGATATTGTGTGAATTCAGTTTTATTACTCCTTCATTACTTATACTATTTTATGATGAAAAACAACATTTTATGCGACATAAGAAAGGATTGGGATTAGGATTAGCTGTCATTTTTTGCCGATACTGCGCAGCGACATTTCTATCATTATAGCACAGGGGCACTTATGAGGTGCCCAGGGACTGAACCCGGCCGGTCCATTATACTGACACCGACGAGTCAGGCGTAATGCTGTCCCCTTAGCCCCGAGCGTTAGGAGGGAAGCCACTACTACCAACTTGAAAGTCTTTGGTTAGACCCGGCCGGGGTTCGAACCTACGACCTCCCGATCCGCAAGCCGACGCTCTACAATCTGAGCTATTGCGACCGGTCATAAGAAAGGTTTTTCATTGTAGAAATACACTGCAGCAGCACAATTAAGTTCATAACAAAAATGTCCAGATTTTATGATAAGGTATAACTAGGGCACTGCAGACCAGCTGGAGATTTCAAGCAAGCTGTAAAAGGAGTTATTTGTCAGTGACTCTACCACTCAACCATAGCTCCCCCCTCCCCCAACAAGGTTCTTGTACTTCCCTCAGACAACAACCAATATACAAGCACCTACCATTTCTTGCCAGCATGAATAATCCTGTACTGAAGGTAGTGAAAACCCTGTAGAAGTTGCTTCAGGTCATTCTGAAAATAAAATGAGTAACAGTTCAATTACTTTTATTAAAACTTTCTTAAAACAAGAGGGCCATGATGGCCCCTAATCTCTCACCTGATGACACAGGCTTTTAGAAGGCTTGCATCTGGCATCAACTTATTGAGAGTTATTAATGTTCGATATCATTGGTGAAGATTGGACCATTAGTGTGGTCACTGGGCTAACATTTGCTAGAATTTTACAGTGACCTACTGAATCCACATGGCCCAGACCAAAACATATCTAAGATTTCATACTGGCCAACATTCTGGCCAAGTTTGTTGAAGATTGGGCTATAAATGTGGCCTCTAAGCATGTTCACAAGGTTTTTCTAAGATTTGACCTAGTGATCTACTTTTAAAACCCACGTGACCCAGTTACTAACTCACCTTTGATTTTTTTGCAGGCAAGAATTCTGACCAAGTTTGGTGAAGATTGGGTAAATATGGTCTATTTTTTTCACAAGTTTTTTGTAATATATGACCTAGTGACCTACTTTTTGACCCAACATTACCCAGATCGGAATTCATCCAAGATTTTATACAGGCAATCATTCTGACCAAATTAGGTGAAGGTTGGGTCATAAATATGGCCTCTAGTGTGTTCACAATGTTTTTCAAAGATTTGACAAAGTGACCTACTTTTCGACCCCATGTTACCCAGTAATGAATTCATCCAAGACTTCATGCAGGCAAACATTCAGACTAAGTTTGGTGCCGATTGGACCATAAATGTAGTCTCCTGTGTGTTCACAAGGTTTTTCTAAGATATGATCAAGTGACCTACTTTTTATTTCTACTGGACCCAGTTACGAATTCATCCAAGATTTCATGCAGGCAAATATTCTGGTCAAGTTTAGTGAAAAGTGGGCTATAAATGTAGTCCCGAGTGTGTTGAGACAGTTTTTCTAAAATCTGACCTGTCCTAGTTTTTGACCCCATGTGACCCAATTATGAACTCTTCCAAGATTTCTTGCAGACAAACTTTCTGACCAAGTTTGATAAAGATTGGATTTTAACTGTAGCCTGTAGTATGTTCACAAGCAAATTGTTGACGTCCCACAACAGAGGACGGAGCATCAATAACTGAACTGAATAAGAGTGTACCATACCATGAGACTGCCTAACATGATTGAGCTGTATAGAGCAGTATCATTTCAGCCCTAAGAAAAAGGATTTGAAAGTTAAATAAAATCTCCACACTTTTAAGGTCCTAGTAAGGCCCAACTAGAATGCTTTGGGGATTTTATTCAAGACATTTCTTCAAGTCTATAAAATAAACAGAACAAAAAAAATGAAAGCCTCAAATGTAACATTTACAGAAGTAATCTCACCTCAGTTGCATCATATGGCCAGTTGCCTATGTACACTTGATGCTCTGCCTTAATGTTTCCGGACTTCTGTAAGCTGAAACCATCACCTTTGGACTTAGAACTTGCCACAATATCTGGAGACGTCATGTTTCCTTGTTGAAACTGTCTGCCTTCACTTGCTCCAGCCCTTTCCTCATGACCACTCCCCCAACTATAAGTGTTGTTCAGTTTATATCCCTTCACACGTATATCATTGTCATCATTTTTCTCAGTCTCCTGGTGAAGATTTCTGCCTTTAGTTTTCCGGGCAGATTCCTGGACGTTTGGCATTGTATTTTTTCTCTCATCTGCTCGTTTCAATCCCAGTGAGTCCCCATACATTCTAATAGCAGTCTTGGCAAACTCCTCCTCACCATACCGAACAAATATCATCCTGAAATGTCATTGAAAGTAATGTCTACTATTTCATTAAGTGATAACTACCTAAACCTATGTTTATTGGGTCTATCATCCCACCAACAGTATTCAATTATCTGAAAATGATGTCCATTTGAGGCAGATATAGTGCTGCCTTCACTGTGTATAGCATGCCATGAACACCTTGCATGATACCACACCCAGTAACATTATCCTGATACCGGGCCAACCAGTCACAGAACTACCCTTATATTTGCCTGAGCTTTAGCAAGGGAGATATACCACTACTATTTTTAACACCTTTGGTATGTCGCTGCCTGGGATCAAACTCGGGGCCTCTCATACCTGGAGCTGACGCTCTACTAATTGCACTACCAGGTCCAGTCTACTACATACATTAAGCTTTATCAGTGAGTAATAAGTAGAATAAGTCACAAAAGAAAACCACTGTCTTTTGGTATTTGGGGATAATAGCTCAAACTTAAGACATTACATCAATTTGGATGTTGTCAAATAGTATTCAACAATATTTCATCATATAAATGCAGGATAAAATTGTTTCTTTCTCCATATGTTTGTGTTTCAGCGGTTCAATGCATCTGCTTCTTAAAATAGCTTACTACGTTAGGATTGTTTTTTTTATTAAATTGCAGCGGCCAATTACGATCATTATAGCGACGTCTAGCTATGTTGGGGGCGGAAGACCTCAAGCAAATGTTTGGGTAGAACCACCAATGCACCACAAGTCAGTTGATAGACCTTCCCATCTTGAACTCAAACCCAAGTGGGGGGTGGGGGCGTCTAAGCAGTCAGATAGGCAGTCACATGTTAACAACAAGTTAGTGATGACCATTACACTGTCACAAGTCAGTGATTGTCATTTCACTGTCACTTGTCAGTGATTACCATTACACTGTCACATGTAAGAGATTACCATTACACTGTCACATGTAAGAGATTACCATTATACTGTCACATGTAAGAGAATACCATTACACTGTCACATTTAAGAGATTATCATTACACTGTCACATGTAAGAGATTACCATTACACTGTCACATGTAAGAGATTACCATTATACTATCACATGTAAGAGATTACCATTACACTGTCACATGTAAGAGATTACCATTACAATGTCACATGTAAGTGATTACCATTACACTGTCACATGTAAGAGATTACCATTATACTATCACATGTAAGAGATTACCATTACACTGTCACATGTAAGAGATTACCATTACACTGTCACATGTAAGAGATTACCATTACACTGTCAAATGTAAGAGATTACCATTATACTATCACATGTAAGAGATTACCATTACACTGTCACATGAGATTACCATTACACTGTCACATGTAAGAGATTACCATTACACTGTCACATGAGATTACCATTACACTGTCACATGTAAGAGATTACCATTACACTGTCACATGTAAGAGATTACCATTACACTGTCACATGTAAGAGATTACCATTATACTATCACATGTAAGAGATTACCATTACACTGTCACATGTAAGAGATTACCATTATACTATCACATGTAAGAGATTACCATTACACTGTCACATGTAAGAGATTACCATTACACTGTCACATGTAAGAGATTACCATTACACTGTCACATGTAAGAGATTACCATTATACTATCACATGTAAGAGATTACCATTACACTGTCACATGTAAGAGATTACCATTACACTGTCACATGTAAGAGATTACCATTACACTAGCACATGTAAGAGATTACCATTACACTAGCACATGTAAGAGATTACCATTACACTGTCACATGAGATTACCATTACACTGTCACATGTAAGAGATTACCATTACACTATCACATGTAAGAGATTACCATTACACTGTCACATGTAAGAGATTACCATTATACGATCACATGTAAGAGATTACCATTACACTGTCACATGTAAGAGATTACCATTACACTGTCACATGTAAGAGATTACCATTACACTGTCACATGTAAGAGATTACCATTACACTGTCACATGTAAGTGATTACCATTACACTGTCACATGTAAGAGATTACCATTACACTATCACATGTAAGAGATTACCATTACACTGTCACATGTAAGATTACCATTACACTGTCACATGTAAGAGATTACCATTACACTGTCACATGTAAGAGATTACCATTACACTGTCACATGTAAGAGATTATCATTACACTGTCACATGTAAGAGATTACCACTACACTGTCACATGTTAGCAACAAGTCAGCTATTACCATTACACTGCTAAAAGTCAGTGATTACAATTACACTGTGTCACAGGGCAAGTCCACATTCATCTAGCACATCTTCAACAAGCAGTTAGCACGATCTTTTCAAATAATTAACCACCAGAAACCACCTCTTAACTTACTTCTATACAGCTGATTTGAAAAAAAAAAGTTTAGTAGAACACTTGGATTTATAGAATTGCATTTTGGAGACATTTATGATTTATTATGGCTTTAAATTTTACAATTTACAAGAAATAATCTTTTTCTACATACCCTTTTGCAATGTTCACCTCTGCAACTTCTCCAATCTTGGCAAACTTCACTACAACAGCCTGAAAACAATACAATTATCGCAAAACAATTAGTTTGTCTCAGTGAAAAGAAAAGGAAATGACAAAGAAGGTAGTAAACAAGGGTTACCAGGATATAGTGTCTATAAATAGATCTCATTCTGAAGATATTTGTGTTCTTCGCCATTTTATCACAGATATTTTCTCATATTAACCCTCAGTGCCCTGCAGTGGTAGTTTGTAACAATATTTCTCAATTGGAAAATAATTAATTTTTAATAAAATAACTTTTAATAATCAAAAAATAATGACATATACACCCCACTTGTAAGATTTTAAACACAACAAAAGACTAGTGTTTAAAGCAATGTTATGCTTTTTGGGTTTAACATTCCACCAACAGTTTTTCAGTTATGTGGAGATGGTGTACACTTAAAGCAGATATAGTGCTGTCTTCACTGTGTAAAAAATGCCTCAATTACCTTGCATGATATCACATCCAGTCACATTATCCTTACACCGGGCCAACCAGTCGTGGAACTACCCTAATATTTGCTTGAGCATTAGCAAGGGAGTTATACCACTACCAGTTTTAGCGACTTTGGTATGCTGCGGCCTGTGATTGAACCCACAGCCTCCTGTATGTGAAGCTCTACCAATTGCGCTACCAGGGCCGGTCAAAGCAATGTAATGATATAAAACAGTTTTCCATGTGATAGCAATATTCACAAAGCTCTTATTCAGCAACGCTGTATCCAGCAACAAATAAGAAATTTTTCAACACAGCATCAGTATAATGAGAATCTTTTTTCATTAATGGTGTATTGAGCAACATTTAAGCCATGTTTTCAAAACAGCATCTGTATAAACAAGAAATTAGCTTTCATTAATGGAATATTGGAAAACGCTTAAGCCATGTTTGCAAAGTGGCATTAATTCTCACAGAAAAAGGCATCAGTGGTCTTGTGATTAAGATGTTGGACTCTGGATCAGAAGGCCCTGGCTTGAAACCCCTAAACTGACCATGTGATATTAGTCCTTTTGCAAGACAATTTACTATGCATTGCTTCAGGTCATCAGTATCTGTGTACTGGTTCTAGCCAGGTATGTGGGAAATAGCGAGGAATGAACATAAGTTGAAGAAACTTGTTTCCCAATTAACTATGAATAAACAGATTTAAACTAATACTCACAGAATCACACTAAGACAGTGCACAGCAGACAGGATATAATTGTGTCCCCCATTTCTAACTGCTCTTTAAATCTTACCTCATTAGTATCCAGACTGGGATCTCTGGACTTTGGAAAACACAGTGTAAACAGTCCCTTGTTGTTGGGCATCCAGGGTTCGTTCAAGTCCTGGGTGGGTAGGACCCGATCACCTGTAAGAGACATTCACTTTAAGTTAAAATTCCACTAAATTTATATGACAACAGTACAACCGTCCTATAACAAAAATACCATACAAGTCAATAGAAGGTACTAAATAGTCAGTGTTTCTAAGAATTCTACACCCTTCATACTGGCAACAGACTAGGAAGACCCGAGACTTATGTGAGGGTGGAACAACTGGCACATGGCATGTTGGCCTGAAAACATTCCAAAACAAAAGTTCTTGAGAAAAGGTCTCAAATCCATGAATTGAGGGTCTGACAAGTTACGAATTTTGGAGTCCATTTTAATAAGTAACTAAATCAAACTGTTTAGTTCTAGAGTTCAATCAGTTGTTGTCATTGGTGGAACTACCCTTATATTTGCTTGAGCATTAGCAATGGAGCTATATCACTACCATTTTTAACGACTTTGTTACGGCCCCGGATTGAACCCTGGCCTCTCGTACCTGGCGCCAACACTCTATCAATTGTGCTAGGTCCTGTCACTCAGTTGTTCACAGGCTTGCGGTCAAAATGTCCACTTCAAATGACAGATTTCTTGCTTCAAAATTCTTGGAATGTTACTCATAGACACCATCGCATGATAGCATTATTCAAGGGACTGATGGACAGCATGCCGGTGGTTCTCCTCCACAGATGAGATTATCATACAAAAAGCTTATTTAACTGTATCCTTTTTTAAAAGAGAACCACAGCGTTGACATAGAAGGCATTATAATCAGGTCTAAATGTAATTTCAAGCAATATGATAAACATTTAAGATAAAAATCCCCAAAAGATGATGTGAATTTGTGCAAAAAACTTAATAGGAGAACAACTTTGACGTGTCACAGGATATTTTTCAAGACACGTGGCTGTTGGCGTCCTTAATGCCGCTGCATTTGGAACCCTTTGAAGTCATAACTTGTGACACATACCATGAAGAAGCATGCACTGCTGTCATATGTCAGTCAGCAGCTAGAATGGCATGTTTATATCAAGAAATGGTCTATTACCAATTTTATGAGGCTCATGCTTCAAAGTCTTCAAAAGGAGCACAGGCCTAATTACTTGATTTCTTTCATTGAGGAAATATTTGTAAATGGCATGAATCATGCTTTGTCCCGTTTACAAAGTTTCAATGCATCTATTCCATTCTATTCACCAGGATAACTTTACCATCTTATAAAGTTTAATGTAATTCAATATCTGCACAAATCTTTTTGTGTGTGTTCAAATCATTCTTACTAAGACTTAAATACAAAATTAGGAAATTATGCCAAGATTTCCCCAACAGGGGTAAGATATTGTTACATGTATTGGCTATCAGCAAATTGCCGGGTACCATGTTTACATGTATGCTAGTGGTCCTGGGTTTGAGTCCTGAATATGATTTAATATATTTTGAAACACTTAAATATGAGCCAAGCTAACTTACACTTTTCTTTTCCTTGACTACCCCCACCTCGACTCGGTCTGGGTCTGCTATCACAGTTATCTCCTAAGGAACCCTCTGCCTTCTTCACAAACGACGACACGTACATTTCTGGTTTTGATATTCCATAGAGTTTGTAAGCCATTGCTTTATCTGAATATTCTAATCTGAAACAAGTGTTAAAGATCTATGAACTTAGAGCAACTTGTTCATTAATTCATTAAGCAATAAACCATCAACATCCATTGTAGAGTTGATCCACTTTATAACCCCCCCAAAACAGGTTGTCACATTGTGTTTCTCGAAAAATAATTTGGACTCACACCATAATGATTATAATCTTATTACATTATTGTCATATTCCATTACTATTCCAAATGATCCGATGAAAATCTGAATATCTAGACAGACTCATGATGAACATAAACACAACCTGTATAAGTTGAACATCATTTGAAGAATGATATTGTGTCGTGTTCCTTATCACAAAAATATGTTTTTCCCCAATGTCATGGAGAAAATTCCTAATTCAAAGAATAAAAATTGTTTCTGTTTTATTTGATATATGTATATAAAATGGTTTTAGTTTTTTTCCAATTTTGTCTAAAATGATGCACAAAATTCCCAAATTCTATGGGGTGGGCCATGTTCCAATAACAGTGAGAAAAAAACCTGCATAAACACTCAGTACGAGATAGAAATTAAATATACTCAGTGTTAGATAAAAATAAGCACTCAGTATAAGATAGATAGACTTCCAGTTTATTATTGGAAGAGGAAGACCCCAGACTTGTATTTGGGTAGAACCACAGGCACACTGCACGTTAACTGGCTAAGCTCCCAACATGAACATTTTTGCCCCGACCAGAACTAAAACCCATGTAACCATATAACCCTTGAGACTTACAAGTTTGCAACTCGAACCACTGGGCCATGGTTTCCCTCTACAAATATTGAACAAAATTGTCACAACTTTACCTGCAAACATCTGGAATGGCTTTAATGAAATCTTCCAGGTTACTAAAACCCATGTTTCTGTACATCAGCTGCTCGTGAATGATCTTCTTGTAGTCCCCAAGAAACTGGCTGACCAGAATACCTGACCCATCAGTCTTCGACAACAACACAGCTCGCACATTCTCTTTCACTGCATTGGTCACCTGGGACGACATCATGTGACCAGCCAATGTCTGAAACAGGAGCTTGTTAATATATAAATTGACATGGAAACAGTTAAATTTTGAGCTAATGTCCCAAGAAAAAATGTGTTAAAGGAAAAATTTGATATTTTGGACTAAAGATTTTTCTTTCTCAAACAACAGTCATTGTTACCTCAAAAGGTCTCGCAAAGTGCTGTTCACTGATGCCCTAGATCTGTCTGGACAATGAAGCATAAATCCCCACTTGTCATTGCAAACAGGATTTTCTCTTGAGATGTCATTTTATTGTCATCTAGTAAGTTATCTCTGACATGGATATCTATTTTTTGTTATGGATATCTATTTTTAACAAAATCACTATTGTCTTTGTTTAAATATTTCGAAAAAATGAAAGTTTAGTGATTTTTTTTTCACAATTTGTGTAAAATATAGACAGTGATTAAACCAGACCCAGTTCTAGACCTAGACAAAAAGTTTGAGTTTATACACAAATTAAGCCTTAATTCCCCAAAACAGCAGAAAAATATTGCTACATGCACTAGTCATTGCAAACTGTTGGACACCATCTTTAAACTTCAGAGAACAGTGGCTTTAATAAAATTCCTTAGCACTTGTTAGGCAGTCCTTCAAAAAGTTTCTGCAATTCGAATGTTAATCGAAGTTAGTGTTATTAAAGGTTTCAGTCTAATTTTTGCCATAAAAAAATCTTTTTTATTGGGTTTATCAACCCACCAACGGTATTTCAGTTATCTGAAGACGGTGTCCACTTGAAGCAGATACAGTGCTTCCTTCACTTTAATAGCATGCTGTGAACACCTGGCATATTACACCCAGTCACATTATCCCGACACCAGGCCAACCAGTCATGGAACTGCCCTTATATTTTCTCGATCAAATTAATGATTATCTGAAAAAAATCCAGTGAAAATGTTATTTCAACATCTCACTTGTCATTACATACATATATTAGTCTTAAATTGTCAATGTTCAGGACTTGCGCCTGCCTTATGTAGTCAGTATTGACTTTTGGAAGTATAAAGTTGATGTTGAAGTATTTCTTATCTGAGTCATCTCTGTAAATCATTTCACATGCGGACATACAGAATTCTCCATGTTAAACAGGTATTATACTATATGTCTATCTATTTAACCGAAATGACTGGACTAATCGCTATAAAAGATCAATTTACCGAAACGGTCATTTACTGAAGTGACCGGAACCCGAAATAAAAGTCTAACTACAAACAGGCACATGTTTGTTTCATGGTAAAAATATCAGACCATGACAACAGCACTATGAAAAGAAAAGAATATATCCTGGGTAGATTGATTTATACTCGAACTCTGTATTATCGACGCATCTCTATTACCGATGTATTCCGAATATTTCAACATGCTAATCAACACAGAATGGATTTGACCTAGATTTCTAAAAATAAGTTGATTTTATGGTAAATTTTTGGTAGAGAGGTTTGTTCTCCTTTAAGGCTTTACAAATTCAAAGTTTATAAGTTGATATTGTAATGCATTCACATCATAGATAAGTCAAACAAGTACGACGATTATACAGTGCTCCATGCTACGTAGGGTAAAAATAGCCATGTGACAAATCTAATAGTTCGTCACTAAATCAGGTTAAAAATACAAGTTACAAAAACGATTAAAGGTTGAACACTATCCAAACAAATGAGTAACACCACTATGACACGGTTGAGAGGACGTGCAATGTTACAAACACGTCTTAAGTCTGCACACAAAAAAACACATGGACTGGTCTCTGCGACTGCAGAAGCACACAAAGACGAAAATGCAATTATTTACATTCAAATACAAAAAATAAAACGTACATACGATATTTAAAAGAAATACTCGGTGGTATAATTTGCTACACCATTAAATTTACTTTTCGTAAGTCTGTGCTCTATGTATAAAAACTGGGCAACTTTGATTAGTTTTTAAGTCAACCACGACCGGATTTTTATATTTCATCAACTGCACCGGACTGCAACTACCGCGGGAAATGAAAACTTACGAAAGTGTCCGACTCCGACTATGTTTAACAGGACTCCACTAAATCAGGCTTCGATCGGTGTAACTTTTTTTTAGTAAAGATACAGTCTAACCTTTTCACGATAATGTTCGTGTAAGGAATGAGTTGCATTATTTTCATAACCGATAAGTTCTTATAATGCAAGGCTTTAAAAAAGGCAAAGGAATTTAAAAACACTTAACAGCATGGAACGGGAAACCATAAGGGCGACAATCGTTTCTGTGTATGGAAGATAAACACTTACATATTCGCTCCCTTTAGTCATTTTGTCAGACATTCTTGCAATTTAAAAGTGGTACCCTGCAGTTTGCCTATATCTAATATATGTAATAACATCTTACCCCCTGCTCTGGGGAATTTGTGCATAATTGCTGCATAAACATACACTTTGGATTAAGTAAAGCTGTTTATTTCATTTCTCCCATTTTTAGACATTAAAATCGTGAAATAAATCACTTTCATAGTCCATAATAAGCACGATGGGGATTTCAGCTAAAAATAGTGCAGTGAAAATTGAACAACAACACTTGACAAATAGAATTACTCTCCTTTTGTTATTTTGTTGTAGAGAATAACTTCCGTTAAGCTAAAGTAGATACTTATATTAGTGACTTCAGAAGCTTCCTCAATTTATACAGATTATATTGTTGTTGTATCTTAAGAGTGTCTTAATATGCATTTTCTGCAACTTTCCTATCTGTTAAGAAGTAATTCGTGTTGTTTGCTGGTGCTAAAGCAGCCATTCAGTTAATATTTATATGTTACAGATGTTACTATCCGAGCATAATTATTAGTTGAATCCTGTCGGAACGTAAGATTATTCTGGGATATAAGATCCCATTTTCACTATTTGCCATTGTATATTTACTTGGTTTGGGCAAAAGACATTACGTGTTCAGTTAATAGGCAACCTACTGACATTCTCTATGTTAATTCGGTAATTAGAAGAAACTCAGTGCAAGCTATCAGCTAAGCAGTGTTAGGTCTAGGCATTGTGAGGATGCAGGTGCAAGCTTCCAGGCAGCTTTGGTTGTGCTCAGGGTCTAAGTGGTTCGTTTTCCGAAGAGGTTTCGCTACACTCCCCGGGACGTTAGTGTTCATACTTCCAAAGAGCACGTCCGAGTAAGCTTGTGAAAAGGGAGACCGCGCTTAATTCGATAGTCTTCAGTCGTGCTTGGAGAGGAACGTGTGTGACTGGCTTGGACCAGTCAGTGGAGGCACGTCCGTGCTGGGTTTAGCATCTTAGTGAATAGTCACGGACGTGACGAGGCACGCGTGAGACTGAATAGTAGAATATAGGGAGTCAAGAGAAACAGTCAAGCTGCACAAGGGCTTGTCAGTGACGAGGCACGTACGGGCCGGTGTTGTCTGTACATCAAGGGAACGTGTGACTGAGAGCGAACAAGTTCAATTGTCTCTCTACGGTGTATTGAGGTCGGGTTCACGAGAGTCCTTTTCTTTAAATCATCGAGGCTAGGCTCGCAAGCTCCATTCATTAGTAATCTGAGGTTTGTCGTGATGGTCATGTAGTAGGTGGTCACGTGTTTTCTTAGTTTAAAAATAGCTAACAGTGCAACATGACTCGGATATGAGATACATTTTTGTAACGTCAAGGGTGGTGTAATGCATTAATTGTCACAGAGATGTAGGGCTACAAAACCAGCATTTCGCTGGATACAATTATTTGTTTGGCGGCATAAAAAAAATGATTCTAACTGTCTGCTGCCGCCTTTAATGTCCGAATCGATAAACCCATGAATGACGGAATTGGGATTGTAGGAGGCGCGACCGTGACCCCAATATTTTGATTATACATGTATCTTATTCAATACGGTTGTAATATATATATTTGATCTTTAACATATTTTATTTTAATCTATCAAATAACGCCAGATTTATACCTTTAAACAAGCGCACTGAGTTTACGTTATTACTTTTTTTTAATAAAATACATTCCCCAAGGCCGACAGATTCCGTCTCGCCTATAATTATAAATTTTAATTAATAATAATGTATAGAAAATACGACAACCACAACATGCCCCCGTCCCGCCTCCAGACCCCACTAAGCACGGCTAGCCCCTCGGGTTCTCGCTCAATAAGGACACCACATCTACAAATCATGGTTCCGCCACTGTGCCTGATCTTAAAAGCGAGGAGTCACGTCGTTTTCTTGTTTTAAAAAATAACTTAATAACCACACAACGTGGCTCAGGTTGGAAAAACGAAAAATTCATGTGAAATACCTTTGTTTCGTACCTTTTCGGAGTTTGGTATATGTTGCAATGCTCATAGGACTTTGTAATATATTCTTATTGAAAAAAAAAAGAAAAAAAAAGAATACACTTTAGAAATGACGAGTGGGACGCTATGTTTCACTTTTGACATAGATGTAGCACCTCAACCAACAACATCTCGCGAGATCTTTATGAATTTTGCACAACTGTTCGAACATCCACTTCAATCTGAATCCGAGCAATATCAATGTATATTTGTTAAGCTTTAATAAATACAAATACATGACATTTCTATAGCGCAAAAATTAAAATATTCTATTGCGCTTTACAACCACGTATAGCAAATATAGATATCAAAACAAATACATCCAGTCAAATTGAATGTACTATTCAGGACAGCATAGTCCATGGAACATAGATATAGACACAGTCTGATATTACACATTAATAAAAAATTCAAATCTCAAGAAACTGTCTAAAAAGATGTGATTTTAGTTTTGATTTAAAGCTGGCTTCTGACTGAATATTTTTTAAACTGCTGGTAAGAGCATTCCACCACTTTGGTCCAACTACTGCCAGTGACCTATCTGCCAGTTTTGTTCGACGTCTGGGCACAGTAAAACACAGTTCACTTTTGGAGCGTAACTGGTACCTCCCTTGAAGGGGAGTAAACATCTCTTTCAAATATGCTGGGGCCGTGCCGTTGATTACACGGAAGACAGTCACCAGGATTTTAAACATAACTCTGGCTTTTACAGGTAACCAATGTAACTGTTTTAAAAGTTCACTACTGGGCTTATCGTATGAGACATCCAAGGTAACTCTTGCGGCATAATTTTGGACCCCCCATTTCCAAGTTTCAGCTGCATCGCCTCAGAATGTAGATTAGAGTGGTTTTGGTCAGTTGGTTAGAGGGCTTAGCGAGCCATGTACATTTTGCGCTAGTCATTGTAGAATAAAGTTTAATATTGATTTTATAGTCGTTGATTTAGTGTTTAAGAGATTTCTTAGTTGTCATTTACTTCACAATCATCGCCATTTTTCATCATGTTAAATAGAATTCATGTTGTTTGGTTTCATGTTTAATCATACATCGTTTTTCTCATGTTTATATTAGTTGTAGTGGGTTTTTAGTAGTTTGTACATATTGTAGAGCACTTAATGTCGAGCACATGTTTGTAAATATTACGCTCATCTAAACCCCTAGAACCCAATGCCGGGCATCAATTTATTTTCATTGTAACCGTAGTCATATGAAGCAAAGTCACTGACACCTTAGTGCCAGGACCGATTTTTAAGTCAAGGTTGTGTCGAGAGCGGTAGATTCGAACATTATAGTTCAAGAGCAATCTGCCCGAGCGCATCCTGGCAACTTGGGGGCTCGTCCGGGATTCTTCTGACGACCAGATTGCTTTTAGAACCTGCATTGGTCCTTTCACCGTTCGTCCGTATAGCAACTCGAACGGGGAAAACCCGGTACTTGCTTGTGGTACCTCCCTGTATGCGAACATAACGGCAGCCAGGTATCTATCCCAGTCCTTCGGCTTTTCTTGGCACATTTTCTTTAGCATGCTCTTTAGCACTCCGTTCATTCGCTCGCACAGACCGTTGCATTTCGGGTTGTATGGAGTCGTAAAAAGTTGTCTCTTAGAGACCAATCGACTTACTTCCTTCATAAGATCTGAAGTAAACTGGGCCCCTCGGTCACTCAGTATCTCATCAGGAAAACCAACTCTGCTGAAAACCTCCAGAAGAGCCTCAGCGACACATTCTGTATCGATGTTGCGTAATGCCACTGCCTCTGGATATCTCGTGGCATAATCAACAACCGTCAATATGTATCTATGTCCTTTATCAGAAACCGGTGAGATTGGACCTATGAGATCGACTGCAACTCTTTTGAAAGGAGTATCAATCACAGGATGTTCGCCTAATGGAACCTTGGTCACCCTCCCTTTTGGTGTGGTCTTTTGGCAGATGTCGCATGATCTGCAGAATCGCTGAACATCTGCAGTGATTCCTGGCCAATGGAAGCTTGACATAATTCTGTCTGACGTTTTCTTTGCTGACAGATGCCCGCCAACGATTGACTCATGCGCCAATCTCATCACCTCCAACCGTTTGGTCTCTGGAACTACGATTTGCTTTGTTTCTTGCTTCTGTTTGTCTTGATATGTGCGATACAGTACATCCTTGATAATTTTGTAACTGTATTGGCTTCCGTTCTTCTGATACACGACCTTCCCTTCCTCAACGAAATCCCATAGATGTTTTAAGTTTGAATCCTCCTTTTGTAACTTTTTTAGTTCTTCCACATTCATGTCGTTTTCAACTGCGATCGGGACACGCAAAGCTTGTGATGGCTGACTTTGTTTCTCTGCTTGCGCTCTAGTGACTACTGCTGCCGAAATAGTTTCATCAACTTGTTTTGACTTTTCCTTGTTTTTGACTCTCCCCAAACCCTGCTCGTTACCAATGATTAACTGACATATCAAAGACTCTGGTTCCATTACTTCAAGTTGACCCTTGTAGTATGGAGTGTCAACTTGAATCTTCGCTCCAGGCACAATCTTTACTGTCCCGTCTATCATGATCATGGCGTATTCCTTCCCTGTCCACTGGTCATCACGCACAAATTCTCTTCTGATTGCTGACATTTCACACCCACTATCACGCATACACTGAACTTTCTGGCTTCCTACAAACCCTGTGTCTAACTCAAGACGCCGCTTTCCTCTTAAATTCTCAAGCATACAAAGTCCTGAGACAATTTTTAACGACCCCCCATTTCCAAGTTTCAGCTTGCCGTCCTCAGTGTTGTCTTGTATGTTTGCTAAGACTGACATTGCAGAAATCTTCTGGCCAGACTTTTGCCGATCATCTACCCTCTGCTCCCTATTTTCTGAACGCCAACTATTGGCATCGTTCTTGTAATGCTTCTTATTATCACCACTTCTGCAATCGGCAGCAAAGTGGCCAACGCGGTGACAAATAAAACATCGGGTTTTTTCTTTCGCAGATCTCTGTGGTGTTAACGTTCTGCAATCGTCTTGCCTTTGTTGAGTCTTGATGACCGTTGATGAAGATACGCCTGACTTGCAAATACTACCACCGTGAGCCTCAATGTACTGTTCTGCAAGTTCTCGCATGTCATCAACTGACTTCGGTGTCCTTTCCTTCAAAAACAAAGCCAAATCTTTTGAGCAACACTGTATAAACTGCTCTCGAATTAACAAATCTGCTAGAGCCTCAAACGTGTTCTCAGTTTCAACCATTTCTGTCCATCTAGAGAAATATCTTTTCAATCGTGCAACAAACTGGAAGACGGTTTCTTCGTTTGTTGGCCTGCTTTGACGGAACCTGACCCTATAGCCTTCTTCCGTAAACTGATATCGCCTCAACACGGCCCTCTTCAACTCCTTGTAGTTGTTGATTTGGTCGCGAGGCATACTACTATATACTTCAAGACCCCTGCCTGTCAATAAAGCACTTAGACCTAAAGACTATGTATCCTCTTCCCATTTCTGACTCACAGCAAACATCTCAAATCTCTCGATGTAAGCATCGATATCGTCTCTTAGCTCGTCAAATTTGGGCAATTTTGGTCTTGCCGATCTGATTTGCTCATGAATATGTGCTTTTTCACGAGAACCAGCCTCAGCTTTTAAACGTAATATTTCGATTTCACGTTCTTGTTCTTGTGAGCGAATCTTTGCATCAAACTCATGTTTTTCTCTCTCAATAAGCGCAAAATGTACATGGCTCGCTAAGCCCTCTAACCAACTGACCAAAACCACTCTAATCTACATTCTGAGGCGATGCAGCTGAAACGCGATACTCTGGTATGAGATAAAACAACAGACCACAGCCGAGGTGTTGAAAATGACGTCTGCTGTGTCTACCTGCGAAAGCGCTCTCATTGCTCTTTGAAAAGATGCGCTGATACATAGTTATATGTATGTTTTCATGCGCTGATATTAAGTATTAATATAGTCTTTAGCAGATACAATTCCTTATTTGCGTAAAACTACAATTTTCTGACAATATGCCCCCACTTTCAGAAAACATTTATGTTTTTCTCAAAAACACAGAAAATTTAGTTACTGTCTGCTCAAATAATCTGCACACGCGTTTTCTGATCCCTTTATCGCTTCTATGGTGAAGCTGTAGTTTTGCAAAAATAGAGCCCATCTCATGATCCTGCTGCTTTCAACCTTGCACTTGTTAATGTAAGACAAAGGTGCATGGTCAGTTTGAACGATGAAGTCCTTCCCGTAAAGATACTTCTGGAACTTCCGAATTCCAAAGACAATGGCAAGACACTCTCGCTCAATGACTGAGTAGTTCATCTCACGAGGTAACAATTCTTTGCTGGCGTAGGCAATGGGAAAAAGGCCGTCATCGAACTTTTGCATAAGAGCTGCCCCTATGCCGGTGTCCGACGCATCTGTCTGTAGAACAAATTTCTTCCAAAAGTTGGGCATTCTGAGAATTGGTGATTGTGTCAGTTCAGTTTTAAGTCTTGTGAAGGCCCTTTCGTGTTCTTCTTTCCATTGGACTTTGTTAGGGTGTCCCTTTTTCACCAGATCAGTCAGAGGCGCCGCCACTTCTCCAAAGGAGGGGATGAATTTTCTGTAGAAGCCGGCAAGTCCTAAAAAAGCCCTAACTTGCTTCTTGGTTTCGGGTCTCCTTGCATTTCTTATCTTGTTTAACTTCTCATCTTCCATCCTTAATACACCGTTTCCTATGATATGCCCCAAGAAACCAACCTTTGAATAACCGATTTGGCACTTTGATGGCTTGACTGTCAAACCAGCATCCCTGATCCTTGAAAAGAGCACTCGAAGCATTTCTATATGCCCTTCCCACGTTGTCGTGTGCCCCAGTATGTCATCAATATAACTATCTACATTTTGACATCCGGCAAGGAGTTTTCTCATCAGCCGATTGAACGTGGCTCCGGAATTCATCAGCCCGAAAGGCATTTTGACAAACTGGTAGGACCCTTTTTGAGTAGAAAACGCTGTCATGTGCCGTGATTCGGCATCAACTGGAACCTGCCAATACCCTTTACTCAAGTCTACCTTCGTGAAGAAGTTCTTGTTTGCTACATTTGCTACAATGTCCTCTTGGCTTGACATTGGTTCTGTGTCAAACTTTGTTATTGCATTAAGTCTTCTGTAGTCTACGCAAAACCTCAATGTGCCATCTTTCTTCTTGACCAAGACTATAGGCGAATTATATTCCGACACAGCAGGCTCTATGATTCCCAACTCCAGCATAGTCTCTATCTCCTTATCAACTTCGTCTCTTTTGGCGTATGGTATTGGGTATTGTTTAACCCTGACTTGATCCTTTGTTGTGACGGTGATTCTATGTTCAATTAAATCTGTAGCACCTGGCTTATCCGTAAATATTTCGGCATACTCCTCCAGTATTGCGACGACTGCCTTCTTTTGCGCCACACTTAGGTCAGGATTCACGTCGACATCCTTGTAACTGAGATTCGAACTCTCAAATTCTGGCATCTCAAGAAGACTTTCGTCATCTACAGCTCCTACTTTTTCACTCATCTCTGAGTCTATGACTGAAACATGGCACGAAACAGCATCTGACACTTGGCTGTTAGAGTCGCCTTTTTTCTTTTCTGGTCGTTTCATTTCGGTTCTCTCTTCGTATTTTTTCAGTAAGTTTATGTCAAATAAGTGTTTGAAGAAGAAATATGCACGATTTTAAATTAGAAATTTCTTTCTCAATTTGCGAACGTAAAGGAAACAGGGTCGAGACATATAACCAAGCTGGCCTAACTCGATGGGAAGTACATATTGTGACTGATTGAGCATAATTATTCGTGAAGAATTCGAACCAGTTATTAAAAAACAAATGTTCCTCAAGGTTTATTGTTTCGCCTTTTTAATGTTTCGTTTCAATTTAACAAACAGTTTGTTCAGATACACTTCAGAACGCATCTCTGACATTCCAGAAACAAAATATTTAACTGATATGTTTGGTTATTTGTTTTCGAACACATTTAATGCTAATGACTGATTGGCAGACTGATAGACTTCAGACAACATTAGCTGTAACTGCGTGTAAACACGCGACATACAAATAACATCGCAACTGCAACATTATCTAGATAAACACGTGGACAATATGTGAATACATGGTGAGAAACTGTCATTTGAAACAAAGGCTTGTTGTACCATTCTTGTATTAAAGGTGGTATCAGACATTTTAAACTAGAAATAAAATCGACAACGTATGGTTAACTTAGAGGGTATTGCTTAAACATTAATTAATGTCAATGTCCTAAACTTGTGGGAGTTGTCATTTAACACCACTCTAATTATTTTATAATGTGGTATGTAACAGTTTGCACATATGTAATACATGTAACAACATTTTAACCCAGTTTTAGGGGCTTGCTGCATAAGCTTATACTTTAGTTTAAGTAAAGGCTGTTTATTACAATACGTCAATAGATACACAGTGAAAATCGTGATATATATCACTTAATATAGCCATTATTTCCAAATCTATAAATAATAACATTAGGGATTTCAGCTAAAGTAGATTTCGATGCAAGGACTGATCATGTAAAATCTGCGACATTTTAACAAAATACTAGCTGAAATAGTGGTATGAGACGATCTGAATTATGATGACGTCGATGACGTGTGAGGAGGTCTTTCAGCTGACTTGTGGTGAACCGGTGGTGACGTGTGAGGAGATCTTCCAGCTGACTTGTGGTGCGCCGGTGGATCTACCAAGTCATTTGTCTGGGATCTTCCTCAATCAAAACAGCTGGAAGTCGCTATAATGATCATAATTGGTCGCTGCGATGTATTTCAAAAAACAAAACAAAACAAAAACAATTAAAAAATAAGCATAAAGAAATCTTGACAGAAAAAAAACTGTGTTCGAAATAAAAGTTCGTTAAGTAAATTGATGTTTTATTAATTTTACGCTACACTCAACTTTTGAGTTTGATGTTAGCATAAAAGTCTAGAAACAGAGACCTAAAGAAAACAGTATAGCACAGATGTCACAAGATTTTCATAATCATATATTCCTCGCCCGACATTCGTCAGATTTATATCAGAAGTCTGTGATAAAAGTAATAAACCACAATGTACAATGCTGTAAAATGCATAACAGCAAGGTACAATGGTCGTGTATACAGGTACAATGACTGTGTAGACAGGTAGAGTAGCAGTGAACACAGGTACAATGGCTGTGTAGACAGGTAGAGTAGCAGTGAACACAGGTACAATGACTGTGTACATAGGCAGAGTAGCAGTGAACACAGGTACAGTGGCCGTGTAGACAGGTAGAGTAGCAGTGAACACAGGTACAGTGGCAGTATATACAGCTACAGTAACAGTGAACACAGGTACAATAGTCGTATTTACAGGTACGGTAGCAGTGAACACAGGTGCAATGACTGTGTAGACAGGTAGAGTAGCAGTGAACACAGGTACATTGGCCGTGTACACAGGTAGAGTATTAGTGAATACAGGTGCAATGACTGTGTATAAAGGAAGAGTAGCAGTGAACACAGGTGCAATAACTGTATATACAGGTAGAGTAACAGGGAACACAGGTACAGTGGCCGTATATACAGCTACAGTAACAGTGAACACAGGTACAGTGGCCGTGTACACAGGTAGAGTAGCAGTGAACACAGGTGCAATAACTGTGTATAAAGGAAGAGTAGCAGTGAACACAGGTGCAATGACTGTATATACAGGTAGAGTAGCAGTGAACACAGGTGCAATGACTGTGTATACAGGTAGAGTAGCAGTGAACACAGGTACAATGACTGTGTATAAAGGAAGCGTAGCAGTGAACACAGGTGCAATGACTGTGTATAAAGGAAGAGTAGCAGTGAACACAGGTGCAATGACTGTGTATAAAGGAAGAGTAGCAGTGAACACAGGTGCAATGACTGTGTATAAAGGAAGAGTAGCAGTGAACACAGGTGCAATGACTGTGTATAAAGGAAGAGTAGCAGTGAACACAGGTGCAATGACTGTGTATAAAGGAAGAGTAGCAGTGAACACAGGTACAGTGGCCGTGTACACAGGTAGAGTAGTAGTGAATACAGGTGCAATGACTGTGTATAAAGGAAGAGTAGCAGTGAACACAGGTGCAATGACTGTATATACAGGTTGAGTAGCAGTGAACACAGGTGCAATGACTGTGTATACAGGTAGAGTAGCAGTGAACACAGGTACAATAGTCGTATTTACAGGTACGCTAGCAGTGAACACATATACGATGGTCGTATATACAGGTAGAGTAGCAGTGAACACAGGTACAATAGTCGTATTTACAGGTACGGCAGCAGTGAACACAGGTACGATGATCATATATACAGGTAGAGTAGCAGTGAACATAGGTACAGTGGCCGTGTAGACAGGTAGAGTAGCAGTGAACACAGGTACAGTGGCCGTATATACAGCTACAGTAACAGTGAACACAGGTACAATAGTCGTATTTACAGGTACGGTAGCAGTGAACACAGGTGCAATGACTGTGTAGACAGGTAGAGTAGCAGTGAACACAGGTACATTGGCCGTGTACACAGGTAGAGTATTAGTGAATACAGGTGCAATGATGTGTATAAAGGAAGAGTAGCAGTGAACACAGGTGCAATAACTGTATATACAGGTAGAGTAGCAGTGAACACAGGTGCAATGACTGTGTATACAGGTAGAGTAGCAGTGAACACAGGTACAATAGTAGTATTTACAGGTACGCTAGCAGTGAACACATATACGATGGTCGTATATACAGGTAGAGTAGCAGTGAACACTGGTACAGTGGCCGTGTAGACAGGTAGAGTAGCAGTGAACACGGGTACAGTGGCCGTATATACAGCTACAGTAACAGTGAACACAGGTACAATAGTCGTATTTACAGGCAATGACTGTGTAGACAGGTAGAGTAGCAGTGAACACGGGTACAATAGTCGTATTTACAGGCACGGTAGCAGTAAACACAGGTACGATGGTCGTATATACAGGTGGAGTAGCAGTGAACACAGGTACGAAAATCGTACACCCTTTGATTAAGTAAGAGTTTTGCCCCATGAATTTAAATGGCAAATTTTAGTTTTAGCGCAAATCTTTCTCATTTGATTTTCATTCTTATTGTAATTTAAAAAAAACAACAACACAACAACACTAAAGTTCTACTGCCTTAAATATTTAGCCTTAGATGTCAGAATAAAATACAAATATTATTTTTTATAATAAAAAAAGAATAGTATAAAATTAAAATTAACATTTTATAGTAATTATAATACTGTCAAGTAAAAGTTTCCGTCGTAATGTATATGCTTTTTACTTCTAAATTATAATATTTATAAAATAAAAGATAACAGAATCGTAAAATAAAAATAAAAAGTCTTACATAAAAATCATTTAATAGTACGACTGATGCAAAAGTAGGTATCATGTTGAAATGTAAATTACCATGTTCGAGTTTTTACCATTAATCCCTTTCATACACCGGGATAAGTTACCATTTTATGTATTTTTTTTCTATCAGTAAACACTTTCAATCGTAATATTCTGTGAATGACTTAAACGTAAAATTTTCTTACTGATTTTTTTTTAGAAATCCCAATTTCGTTTGAAAATAAATAACATGAACTGATGAAAAGTCCGAGTGCAGAAAATACTAACTAACAGTAAAAGTGCTCTTAACTTTTTGAAACTGTCTATAAATATGCCATATTTTTCTACCATAAAACGGCATGCTATCGTTGATTATTTTAAATAATGGCGACAGGTTGGATAACAAATTTATAGCCGTAAAAATGGCGTCATTCACAATTGATATCTACCAACATCAGCGGTTTTACATGTCTTTTAACAAATCTGATTTATTACATATTTATACCTTTAATAATTGTAATCGAAGGAGCTCGCGGTGCTTTTTAATGTGTAAAGCATGCGTGTATGAATCGAACCGCAATGCAATGTAATTAAGTATTGTAAATCACGCTGAATCACGTGGAAGTTATAAACAAAGCTGTTGTTCAGCTGACATTTTAGCAATACATTAAGGATGCCACTTCTTTTGTGCTATTACAGTCTCTTATGGGGTGGTCCCATGTGAGAACGCCGCTTCTAGCATTGATATTCACACGCGCATCTTTTCAGAAACAATCTATTCAACAGACAGTATCATTCACATACCGCCAAACCAAACACAACGATACAAGTTCTTTCAGTACGCAAAGTCGCTTGAAATGCTATGAATAAAACAGAACTGTATTTTCCGAACTTACACATGTTACAAATCATCCTCGAATCACCTTGAATATGATAAAACAACAATAAAATAAGATTGACCTGTTAAAAATGACAATGAATAAAGTTAAATCAGGTATTCTTCATAAAACGATTGGTGTTGTTGATTTAAACTGTCATTTCGAACCATAAGGACATTTTTACGATAAAGGGCGAGCGTATTTAATATTTTTTACTTATTGGAAGGCATCAAATGAATAATGGTTAATCTGTTTTGTTTTGTATAATACAATCTTGGTACATAGGCAGTAAATAAGTACACAAGAGACATATACAGAGGATCTGACACGAGTTGTCATTTAATACATATGGAATACTACGTCAGCGTGCGATCCACTGAGCTGGATTGTTTGAGTTGGCTGTGTAATACCAGGATTGCGCAAGAGGCGTAGCCTCGAGCACAATCCGGGTATTGCACAGCCACCGAGAACAATCCGGCTCGGCGGATCGCACGCTTACGTAGTATTCCTTTTATTATATACCTTTAATAAACAGTGAACACTTTTTTTCTCGACCATAAATACATTTTCAGTTGGAACTATTTTTACTGCGGATTACCTTACCGAGGTAATTTTTTTTCATTACACATCTCGCAGAAATCTGGCATATATTGCGTTAAATCAATTTACCCACTTTGTTTCGTCAGTTTGAAGAATAATACCACCAACAAACAATTATTGGTCATATTTAAAGGTAACAACAAGTGTTTAACAGGAAAACAACTGGAAATAACTGGAGATTACCGATCTGTTCTATTTATAGAAAAAGTAGTCCGTCATATTATGCACTTTCAATTTACACAAGAAACAAGTAAAATACAAGGAGTTTCATCAAATACCGAGAGTGGAATACAACTGTATGTATTCTACAAGAAAATACAAACTGATTTTTAAGATGAACATTCATAGGTACATAATAAAACCATTTATTTAACGAGTTCAGGAAAAGTGATAGTTAGCGAGCCCATGGCGAGTTTATTTTTCCTGGACGAGTTTTATTAAATGATAACGATTGTCGGATTCTTTTAATCACACGATTTTAATTGCAAAAATACGAGTTTTCGCAGTTTTAACAACAATACTTGGTGAAATAGTGGTATGAGACGATCTGCACCATGATGACGTCGAAGTTAAACTGTTTATGTATTTACTGCGATAAAGTTGAATGGATCTTGATATCATATATCAGAGCTCTTCTCATGAGACCACTGGAAACAAACACGAATACATACAGGCAACAATGTGGGTAGTAAGGAAATACAACTATATTATTTTCAAGTGATAAAAAATAACAATTGTTCAGATTCCGTATTTATACATACAGAATAAAACAACAGTTATGGAAGAGAAAAAAAGCACAGAAAATGAGAATTTATATAAGAAAAAAACATAGAGATAAGGCCAGGATTTTTTTAAAATCTTCAGCTAGTCGTTACTGTGTGCAGCATACACAACAATGTGACGATGTTGGTTTGATTGTAATTAAAAATGTATTTAAATTCACTTCGTTAGTTATCGATATAGAGATAATTAAAACAATTAATACGGTGTTATGCTTTAGAAGTCGTCTTTATCATTTATGCAACTCAGGGATTGGGATTGGGATTAGCCGGGATTTTTGCCGATACTGCGCAGCGACATTTTTATCATTATAGCACAGAGGCAATTATGAGGTCCCCAGGGACTAAATCCGGCCGGTCCATTATACTGACACCGACGAGTCAGGCGTAATGCTGTCCCCTTAGTCCCGAGCGTTAGGAGGGAAACCACTACTACCAACTTTAAAGTCTTTGGTTCGAACCCACGACCTCCCGATCCGCAAGCCGACGCTCTACCACCAACTCACACAAGGGTAACACCCAATGCCACACAAGTGTGACGGTGCGTATATAGTTAGACCTTTGCAGAAAATGCACTGTTTATGCCGTATTTTTGTTAAAGGAACAGGTAATGGCTGAGAAAATGTTACAACTGAGTTTAGTCAAAAATGCTATCTAAAACTGGTGATAGAAACGGTCCCGTTCTGATAATTCAACTCGACAATCCCATAGTCGCATATGCTGTCATAAGCTGGCTAAGTATAATTGAATTGACGAAAACTAAAGAATACAAATAATTAACGTACTCGGCTTTGACAAACAATCTAAAGTTATCAGCCAGTCAAAATGCACGTAGCTGTTACACTAACCATAAAAAATCTTACTGCATCGAGCCGTAATTGCAGGGTCATAAAAGAATGTAATTAAAATATCAATACAAATAAACGGCAGTATGAGAGAGATAACAGCTAATGCTGCAAATTTGTGTGGAGTCGTTGATGACAGCTTCGTGTGGCACGTGAGCACAGCTGTTGCCAGGGTGATATTATATTACAAGTAACCGTACCGCGGGCGAGGATAGACGTTTTGAAGTACACGACGTCACAAAATGGCCGCTCTCTATCTAAGAAGCCTCTTGCTCTGTCTTTGTCTTGGATTTCTTCATGGATTGGATAAGCAACCAAGAGACACTGGCAATTCCACCGGACAGGGTGAGAATGTTTATTCCAATCATGCCTTTTATAGTTACTCGGTTTGAAAGATATTTCGAAACACAGTCATGAGTTACATATACGGTATTTAATTATTGCGTTTATTTTTAATCGGATAAAACGTCAAGGTAAGTATTTTGCTTGAAAAATTACAATACCTAGTTTTAACATGTATGTGTCAATTATTAAATAATAAAGGATGAAGAACTGTAAACGTATTATAAAAAATACGCTAACTTTAAAAAAAGAATGATATTCTTTCAGTTATTCTGACACTATGAATTCCTCACTTTATATTTGATGAAAACTCTCTAATATACTGAATGTCCATGGTAAAGCGGTTATAGTCGGGGTCCTCTACCTCTTACCGCGAAAGTTCGAACCCAATTCGAGAAAGGAAATGATAATGTCTAACTTGACATGCGAAGTGTTTTAACAGACATTTGTTCGCTATCTTCCACCAAGCAGTCATGCTTTTTCGTTGCTGTAATGAATATAATAACAAGGCCGACGTCAAGGCTGTGTCACAAGAAAGTACAAAAACAACAAAAAACAACAACACCAACATTAAAATGCAAGAACAAAAACAACAAATCATCAATAACACACAGATACTTTGTACAACGTACACCATCTTAAATTAAACCTATGCACAATAATATACTGGTGTATTCGATTCTAAAGCATCCACATACACAAATAGATATATTCATAGAAAGTACAAAGTACTATGACCTTTATGGGTTTTGAATTATCTGACCTTACAGGAGTTTTTTGGACATAACAATTTTTAAAAATAAATTGACCTTTAAGGGTTTTTGTACTTTACCTTCCAGGATGTTTTTATACAATTTGTCGCTGCAGGATTTTCGTACCATTTGCCCATGTAGGATATTTGTCACCATTTGATCTTGAAGTGTTTTAGTTATAGTTGACCATATAGGATTTTTTTTATAGCATTTGGCCTTGCAAGATTTTTGTACCATTTTATATTGCAGGATTTTTGTACCAGTTGACCATGTAGGATTTTTGAAACCATTTGGCATGCATGTGAATACCTTTGTCCTGTGCCTTTTCAGGGATTGGTATATATTGCAATGCTAATAGACTTTGTCATATATTCTTATTCATGATTACAGCAATGTTACCTGTGCAGTGTGGCGGTCGTAAAATATCTCCCCGTGCATGTAATCTAAGTTGCCATTTGGTTTATCCTATAAGGATTGCTACGTGTACTTGCTTTGATGAACATTGGACTTTGGTTCCTCTGTTCTATCTTCACATAAACATACCGCTACCAACATTTACAGTTCTCTGGGTTTTTTTCTTTCCTTGAGTCAAAAAGATTTATTTCCCTTAAAATCAACAAGTTTGTATAGTTCTAACAGAAACAATACTTTCCTCTCTTCTAAATTCTACGTGGACATTACTTTTCAATGACGTCATTACTTTCGTCACAACATATCAAAGAAAACATCAGCGCTTAGGCATTTTTTATTCACATATATCGGTTTTCTGTTCATTGCTTGCAATTGAAAAACCCCTCTGGAAGTGCGAGGTTAGAGCTCTATAAAACCGGTTTAAGCACCCCAGTCGGTCATTTTGCCGACTGACCGTTCCAAAGCGGTAACTGTTGGGTTTGCTTTTTTTTGTTAGATGACTAATCTCAGATTTGTTCTTACTTTTACAGTTGGCGTGCTTTGTTCTGCGCCTTTTCATGGTTTGGTTTATGTTTCAATGCTCATATGACTTTGTCATATATTCTTATTATTGCAGAAATTTCTGTACCATTTGAACTTCGAGATATTTCGTACCATTTGACGTTGCAGGATTTTCGTACAATTTGCCCTTGTACAATTTTCGTATCATTTGGCCTTGCAGAACTTTTGTACCATTTGACCTTGTAGGATTTTGTACCATGTGACCTTGCACGAGTTTTGTTCCATTTGACCTTGTAGGAGTTTTGTTCCATTTGACCTTGTAGGATTTTGTACCATTTGACCTTGTAGGACTTTTGTACCATTTGACCTTGTAGGATTTTGTACCATTTGACCTTGCAGAAGTTTTGTACCATTTGACCTTGTAGGATTTTGTACCATTTGACCTTGTAGGACTTTTGTACCATTTGACCTTGCAGAAGTTTTGTACCATTTGACCTTGTAGGACTTTTGTACCATTTGACCTTGTAGGACTTTTGTACCATTTGACCTTGTAGGACTTTTGTACCATTTGACCTTGTAGGATTTTGTACCATTTGACCTTGTAGGACTTTTGTACCATTTGACCTTGTAGGACTTTTGTACCATTTGACCTTGTAGGATTTTGTACCATTTGACCTTGTAGGACTTTTGTACCATTTGACTTTGTAGGACTTTTGTACCATTTGACCTTGTAGGACTTTTGTACCATTTGACCTTGTAGGACTTTTGTACCATTTGACCTTGTAGGATTTTTGTACTATTTGACCTTGTAGGACTTTTGTACCATTTGACCTTGTAGGATTTTGTACCATTAGACCTTGTAGGACTTTTGTACCAATTGACCTTGTAGGACTTTTGTACCATTTGACCTTGTAGGATTTTGTACCATTTGACCTTGTAGGACTTTTGTACCATTTGACCTTGTAGGATTTTGTACCATTTGACCTTGTAGGATTTTGTACCATTGGACCTTGTAGGATTTTGTACCATTTGACCTTGTAGGATTTTGTACCATTTGACCTTGCAGAAGTTTTGTACCATTTGACCTTGTAGGATTTTGTACCATTTGACCTTGTAGGACTTTTGTACCATTTGACCTTGCAGGAGTTTGTTCCATTTGACCTTGCAGGAGTTTTGTTCCATTTGACTTTGTAGGATTTTGTACCATTTGACCTTGTAGGAGTTTTGTTCCATTTGACCTTGTAGGAGTTTTGTTCCATTTGACCTTGTAGGAGTTTTGTTCCATTTGACCTTGCAGGAGTTTTGTTCCATTTGACCTTGCAGGAGCTTTGTTCCATTTGACCATGTAGGATGTTAGAAAACATTTGTCCTTGCTTGATTTTTAGAACCATTTGACCTTGCAGGATATTGATACCATTTGACCTTGCATGACTTTCGTAGCATTTGACCTTGCAGCATTTTTGCCACCATTCGATTTTGAAAGGATTTTCGTACCATTTGACCTTGCAGGATTTTCCTACTGGTTGACCATGTAGGTTTTCTGAAACCATTGGACCTAGCAGGATTGTTGGTACCATCTGACCTTGCATAATTTTTGTCACCATTTGATCATGCAAGACTTTTCTACCAGTTGACCTTGCATCGTTTTCTTACCATTTGACCGTACAGGATTTATGCCACCATTTGACCTTTCATGTTTTTGTACCATTTGACCTTGCAGGATCTAACTACAGTTATGATCATATTGGCGACGTCCAGCTAATTATTAATTAAGAAAGACACAAGATTTATGTCAGGGTAGAACGACAGACGCATGCTAGTTGGAAAATCACCCCACAGAAAAGTTCTTACCCCGACCAGGACACGAACCCGCGCAGTGAGGGGCTGGGGGCCTACAAGTCAGCAACTGTAAAGCTCAGCAACGGGCGATCAATGTCAAAATACTTGCACTGAAAGATTCAATAGGATTCAGCCAGAGGAAATCATCTCTGATATGCCTCGTCCTGACTTAAACCCCACGCCCTAAGGGGCTCTAAAGTCATTATGAGGTAATTCTAACCTCTAGGTCATACATTATATTAATATCTTGTTAACATTGGCCGATTGTTTACATTTCTCAACATTTAATCAAATCATTTAAAAGATTATTTTAAACTGTTTATAAGTTGTTAAAGGCATAGCCCAATTTTTAATAGATGGCGTACTTCTGTGTATATAACTCAAACCTATCAACTGTGTTACGCACTAAAACTTGATACCGGATTTTGTAGCGCAATCGGTGGAGTGTCGGCCCCAGATACGGGAGGCCCCGGGTTCTATGCCGGGCCGCGACATACCAAAGTTCGTAAAATTGGTATACCGTGGTAGTGGTTTAGCTCCTTGCTAACGCCGAAGCAAATGTAAGGTCCACGACTGGTTGACCTGGTGTCAGGATAATGTGACTGGGTGTGGTATCATGCCAGGTGTTTACGGCATGCTATACACAGTTAAGGCAGCACTATATCTGCTTCAAGCGGACATCGTCTTCAGATAACTGAAATACTATTGGATAAATGTGGTATCCGACAGTTTGGATAAAGGTGGTATCCGACAGTTTGGATAAAGGTGGTATCCGACAGTTTGGATAAAGGTGGTATCCGACAGTTTAGATAAAGGTGGTATCCGACAGTTTTGGATAAAGGTGGTATCCGACAGTTTGGATAAAGGTGGTATCCGACAGTTTGGATCAGATATTTTTGCCACAAATATGAAATTAAGTCCTTGTTACTTGAAAAGGATCTGGTAAAATGCTGTTTGTTGGTGCCCTAGATTTGTACGAACAGCGAAGCATAAATCCTCACTCGTCATTGCAAACATGTATTTCCTATCCGAGCCACGATGCAGTTGGCTATCTTTAAACAAAGAAAACCACGTGACCACTTACTTTTGACATCATTTCACATGATCATCCGGGTAATCAGCTCTGACGTCGATAACTATTTTAGCTGACATCCCCATAGTACTTATACATAGATTTGGTAATAATGCACATTTTAAGCGATATATTTCACGACCTGTACTTTCTTACAACTAAGTCAATGTCATAAACTGTCTTTACTTAAACTAAGGTTAAAACTCTATGCAGCAATATTGCAAACATTTCCCAGAACAGGTGTAAGTGTTACATGTGTTAGATACAGGCATACTGTCGGACACCAATTTTAATGTTTGTATCTGTAGCCCTATGCCCCGATCCCGAAGAGCTCACAGCGACCCCATGCGAGCACATGTGCGACGATTCCCGGCCTTGTCCACCTGAGGCCCTCTGCTGTTACGGGTCCTGCAAGAAACGGCAGGCAGGAGGTCGAGAAAATGGCAATCGATTCCGAATATGTCTATATCCCGGTAAGGCTTTAAGGGCTTTAAGTGCTCGTTATCTACTGTTGTTAGTGTCAATGGTCAGAATTATCTTGATGATCATTCCAACACCAATATCTCTCATACACTAACACAACTTAAATGTCATACACATTAGTCATGGTTCACCATATTGTTTTGTACCAAAAGGTCACTGTGACGTTGTTAAGAAATCTTATGACGCCATCAAATAGCAAAGACGTCAGTTAATGTTTTATAAAAGAAGAACATTTTAACTAACGACAGAGCTGTCTAACATGTTTTAACACAAATTAACAGTCGACTACAAAGAAAGTGTATTGTATAAGATTATTTATTATTTATTATTATTTTAGGAGTAAAAACTGACTGCAAATGGAAGAAAACTTAGTTCCGTTAACTAACATGCAGATGACCAGCGGTGTCTGGGTAGTTCTGCCTACATACTATGTATGTCGTTGTGGGAGGTTATCCATCAGCTATGGATATAAGGCGCCATGTAGATTATAATTGTATTGGTCCGTGCATTTGACCGACCATTGACAGACGGTCCATGGCGGTTACTGTGTGTGCTGGTTTGTGCGTACCCGGGATGGCGTTAATCATTGGAAAAGTCATCAGGAAGTTTGATGTTTGCGCTCCGTAAACCGGTGTAACACCCAAGCCGGTCCGTTTATCGGCCACTTTTTTTGAATGATAATACTCGCAATACAGTTTCATATAAACTTACGTTTTATAAAAACTAAAAGAACTAAACACCATTCAGCAATTTAACAAAACAGGAACCATTGACATAAACAATACATTGACAACAGTTTTGAATGCTGCAAAAACACAGACATGAAAGAGTTGTATTATCTGGACAAAACGCCTGTTTCCGTCCCAAAGATTGCATTAAATATGGTGCAATCTTCAAAACACGAAGTTCAGCTTGTAATTAAAATGCTAATATCTACACGATCAGTGATTTTTCGTCATTAGAGGGCAAATTTCAAATTTCATCATTAGAGAAGGGTATGTTAACTATTTAATTTCTGGAAACGACATAAGGATGGGGTCAGGGATGGATCCAGTGGATGAATGGGGTGATGCACCTCCCCACCAACCAGGACTATGAGTAGAGTTGTGAAAACACATAATTATATATAAGCATAAAATACAAAGCTCTACATGCTTTCATAATGCATTTAGTCTGTTGACTGCTTAGGTCGAAGTTAGGGCCCCTTAATGTGTATATATCTAGTATTTACTACGATAAAGTTGAATGGATCTTGATCCATACCCCCACCCCAGCAAAATGTTCTGGATCCGCCCCTGGGTGGGGTATGTTGTATGTTAACCCTTTACTTGCTGGAAACACCAGTACGTGGCGTCTGTTTTATGTAAATGAGGTGAATTGTGTTTCCGGCAAGAAAAGGATTAAAACTAGTATACATAAGAATTCCCATGCTACTTGTACAAACTTCCTGTGGCACTCACGAAATCGTAAAAACCGAAAGTAAGTCAAAAGGGAGTAAGCTCTATGCCAGAAAAATCTGAAAAATTTAGTTGAGATTCGGGAAACAATAGTTCGTGATTAGCATGGATACAATTGTAACTGTGTACACTGAAATCCACGTGACAAGCCAGTAGATTGACTCTCAATGTATATCTCTCAGACAGGTTCAAGGAAGGCATATGAATATTCATGATGGTCTCACAATATATATATATATATATATATATATATATATATATATATATATATATATATATATATATATATATTTCCGGAAGGCATATGAATATTCATGGCGATCTCTCAATTTATCTTTCAGACAGCAATCGGAACTCCTCGGGTAATTCCGTCCTCGGGACAATCATCCCTCGGATGTATCTGGTGCAATGATAAGTGCTCAAATCACGATCGTTTTATTCGCCGGAAGTCGGAAGAAGATGCGTAAAATGTAGTTCACATAAAAAATGAACAATGCCGTCGTTTGACAGCTGTGTCTTTGCTGTGCCGGGTAAATTGAACTTGAATGATTTAAATTTGAAGCAGCCACAAAGTGGAGATTTACAGGCATCGTACTGTAGTGAGCTGTCATCCTTGCTGCCATCTTTGTTTTGACGTCTGTCACAAAAGAAGTCCCATTTTGGGAAGTGGCCGAGGTAATCCGACTACCTACATACATCCGAGAGATGATTTGTGAATTAACTGAGGTGTTCCGATTGTTTCAGACAGGTGCAAGGAAGACATATGAATATTCATGATGGTTTCTCAATGTATCTTTCAGGCAGGTGCAAGGAAGGCGCATGAAAATTCATGACGATCTCTCAATGTTTCTTTCAGGCAGGTTCAAGGAAGGCACATAAATATTCATGATGGTCTCTCAACATTTTTTTCAGACAGGTTCAAGGAAGGCATATGAATATTCATGATGGGTTTTCACTATATCTTTCAGACAGGTGCAAGGAAGGGGTATGCAAGAACGGCGCCTTTTGTGTCAACCTGGCATACGGCCAGTACAAGTGTACTTGTCATGATGGGTTTTACGGAACAAATTGTGAAAATGGTAAGTTGCTGATAGTAGCTAGCTATGTGAAAGTGGTATCAATGTTTTAACCTCAACACAAGTGACACATACATAATAATATCTTTAGTATTTGAGGCATGGTTCGAGGATTTACAAAAAAGATGAAATTAAATAATCAATTGTGATTTTGAACGGCGTAAGCAGTGAACTAGATATATGAAATTTATGTTTCGGAGATCTGCAGAAAGACGCCTTTGGATTTCCGCTATATATATTATATCCACCAACATTAATGCCGATGTATATCCCCTAGCTTGTTTTAGGTCTTTACCGGCACATGAAAAGGCTACACATAAAACTTATTCATAAATTGAACTTATTTTCTTTGTGTTTTGGTGTGTAGGAATAATGGTGTTTATATAATGTTGTTGATGACAATGTTGATGCTGTTGTTATTTATTATTCCGACAATGATTCGATTGAGGATGACGATGGTGATGACGACGATGATAATAATGATTACAATGATGATGATGATGATGATGATAATGATGATGATTATTATGATGATGATGATGATGATAATGATGATGATGACGACGACGATGACGATTAATAATAATAATAATAATAATAATAATATTATTATTATTATGAATTTCCGCTATTTTCTCCCCAAGAGGTCGATGAATGTGATTCGAGTCCATGTTTGCATGAAGCGAGCTGCGTAGATTTGATTAACGACTACATGTGTTGCTGTCCGGCAGAATATGTCGGCAAAAACTGTGAAATAGGTAAGTTGTACACGTAGTTTTCGGCATAATATGTCGGCAAAACTGTGAGAAAAGAAAGTAATGCACGTAGCTCCCGACAGAATATGTGGTCAAAACTGTGATAAAGGTAAGTTAAACACGTAGCTTCCGGTAGAGTATGTCGACAAAACTGTGATAAAGGTCAGAAATACACGTAGCTTTCGGCAAAATATGTCGATAAAACTGTGAGGAAGGTAAATTATGCACGTAGCTTCTGGCAGAATATGTCGACGGAACTGTGAGATAGTAAGGTTATACACGTAGCTCCTGACAGATTATGTTGGCAAAACTGTGAGAAAGGAAAGAAATGCCCGTAGCTTCCGGCGGAATATGTCGTCAAAACTGTGATATAGGTAAGTTAAACACGTAGATCCTGGCAGAAAATGCCGGCAAACTGTGAGATAGATAACTTATACACACAGCTCCTGGCGGAATATGTTGGCAATACTGTGAGGATGGTAAGTCATAAACGTAGCTTCCGGTAGAATATGTCGTAAAAACTGTGATATAGTTTAGTTATACACGTAGCTTCCGGTAGAATATGTCGTCAAAACTGTGATAAAGGTCAGTAATACACGTAGCTCCTGGTAGAATATATCGTCAAAACTGAGATATAGGTAAGTTATACACGTAGCTCCTGGCAGAATATGTAGTCAAAACTGTAAGATAGGTAAGCTATACACGTAGCTTACGGCAGAAGATGAAAAAGGTAAGATAGCTCATTGCAGAATATCATTTTGTCGGCAAATATAGATTGCATGCACACCTTCATTGTTTGTTTTAATTAACGCAAGTTGTCTGGGCTTTTAGAAAAAAATATCTTATTTTATTAATCAGTCAGACTGGTTCCCGTCATATTATTTTTAATTTGTCCATGTTAGTTTTAAAATTTTGACAATTTTTCATTCTTTATAATATATTATAGCACTAAATTATTTAACCTTTAAAAACAAAGAAGCATTATATGGCCTCGTTCAGATGTATAAATTTAATCACGAAGGCCGATAAGTTAATACGCATCTGAACTCGAAACTGTGATATACTGGGAGTGAGATCACGGAAATTTAAAATATGGTTCCAAAGTGTTACATGTTTGTAAACACGGGAGTTTGTCCGGGTAAGAAAAGGACGGTTTTCGTCTGGGTCGGATATTTACAGGATTTAGACGGCCCCTTCTAAATAGCGAAAAGATTTTTGTTCGGGGATGGGATGTGTGTATTTAGTCCGGAAACCGCTGCAGTACACACACAATCGAGTCAATATGGCTGTGCACATTGGTTCGAAATGGGTTCGAGCCCCGTGTCTGACGCTAGTGTCTCACTATTTATAAATAATTTACTCCCATAGATATAATTCAATTACTGGTTTATCAAAAGAAGTAGACAGGACTGAAGAATTTTTTAATCTGAAAAAAAGAAACATGTTTACCCAATTGATTATGAACATATTGGGCTAAACTACATTTATCGGTCCAAACTTACACCCCGTAACTGCATCAATTATAGAAATTACCAAAAATAACCTAAATATTATAGCTGAAAGGAAGCGTTTCCAAAGCCATGGATTGTACACATAGGATACATGATTACGATGTGATTTTTTTTAAATTGATTTCTACAGAAAACACCACCCCAAACAAATATCACAAACACATAAAAAGGAAAACATAATCGTTAAAATACATATACAGTGATATGAATAGCCACAAACCCATATAAAACAAACGTCTCGTTAGGCGGAATTTTAACCAATATTAAAGATGTAAGATGTGCTTTGCTAGGTCACGTGGCAGCCTGGATTTTGCAAAGACATAGACAAGAAGAAGGAAAGATGTGTTAATTGTTCCAAAATATTTTGATAGGGTTTTTTTTTTCGTTAATTCATTTAGGCGGTGTATCTTTTCCAGCAAGTAAATGTAACAACGTGGCAACTAACACATGCAGAAAGTGTCAGAAATACCCGGATGCCAAGTGTGTGTAAGTACTTATCGATATTTCATAGCAGCAGTCTACATCTCATATCAGTAGTCTACATCTCATATCAAATAGTCTACATATCATATCACGTAATCTACATCCCATATCAAGTAGTCTACATCTCATATCAAGTAGTCAACATCTCATATCAAATAGTCTACATATCATATCACGTAATCTACATCCCATATCAAGTAGTCTACATCTCATATCAAGTAGTCTACATCTCATATCAAGTAGTCTTCATCTCATATCAAGTAGTCTTTATCTCATATCAAGTAGTCTACATCTCATATCAAGTAGTCTTCATCTCATATCAAGTAGTCTACATCTCATATCAAGTAGTCTTCATCTCAT